>JAAEAF010014561.1:0-89525 GCA_011037195.1 Triatoma infestans
TGATCATGATGGTGTAACGTGATGTGAAGCGTGTGTGTCTGTGATGAAATGTTGCGATGAATAAAAAATGAACAAATGGTGGTTGATATGAGTCGCTTGAAGAGTATTATGACTAGTTAGAACTTCTACTTGTTCTAAAGGTATTGAAAAAGAAGTGAAGAACAGCTTGATGAACCTTTCAAGGTTGTTAATACGTCAAAGTTGATGTGGCAACTGAATACATCCTTCAAAGTTGATTTGGCAATTGAAATGTTATGCCAAGCCTTCAGAGAGCTGTCTTTATTATTCAGTTTCACCTACCACTAGTCGAAATCGTAACTCATTCACCAATGCATTGAATAAGCGTAGCGACGGGAGATAAAGTATGCACATGGAACGGCTGCTAAGTGAGGCGAATCCAGCTTTAGTGAGGCGAATTTGGTGGTGATTGGTTCCATTACACTACTATAAGTTTTACGTTCTTTTGTATTTCTTTTTCCTCATGGTTTTCTCCTACAACAATTTCCCTTAGTTTTTCCCCAAAATATTCCAAGAGTACTGCAGGATTGAATAAATAAGAACAAATAAAATGTACGAGCAAATTTTTTAATTTTCTGCCTTTTTTGTAACTTTTTTTCTAGCATAGGTTGAACATTTGAAAGATATTTGCAATTTTTATCTGGATTTTAGACAAACTTTAATTGGATTAATCGGGATTATATCAAAGATAGGTCCTACTTTTCTATGCCATCTGAAAGAAGTCCCAAGTCTTTTTAGTAACTCTCGTCCTTGGTACTAGTTTCAAGAAATTATGAATGATGTTGAAATAATACACACACTATACTTACAATTTTATATTTTAACATTCCCTCACCAACCGCTTCAGACTACTTGCTAGACACGTTGACAAGCGCTCCAAACTCACTCTACAGAATAAAAGACGACTCTATACTTCACTACTCGCACCCATCTGGATGTACGGACTAGAACTCTATGGAACCACAAAACGTACTAACTTCAACAGAATACAAACGCTGTCCAAAATACTCCGACGCATAGTCGATGCTCCTTATTATGTTTCCAACCATACGCAATCCACACAGATCTGAAGATTCCTTTTGTCCACGATACAGCAAAGCTTCGGTACAAGAAATTCCACAGCAGACTCCTTCTTCATCCCAATCCTCTCGCCCAAACCCCTCTCCTCCACCACACTTCCAGGCAATCCTACAAGGCGATTGAATCGTCGTTGGCCCCGCGACTTTCTGGGTGACTAATGGTAGCTGTCACTGGATAACTACCATTCATGACCGTCACGTCATTGTTCAGACTTTTATTATCCTATTTACTTGTTACATATTTATTTATGTAGTTGTAAATATTCAATAAACCAATTAAAAAAATATATATTTTTACATAACTATTGTGAATTAAGACGTCAAGGGAGAATTACATATAGGGAGAATTGAGACGTCAAGCGAAGATTGATAGCGTAGATTGAGAGCGTAGATTGAGAAGATTGAGCGAAGATTGAGAGCGTAGATAGATAGCGAAGATTGATAGCGTAGAATGCTGGACGTTGGTGAGTTATTACTCTTGCTTGTTCCTAATGGACGTTTAGGTAGATTGCTACCTTTTAGAGAACTCTCTGAACTATAAAAAGGCTTTTGACCTGAGAACTGAGTGAAACCAGTGATTACTGCTTGGAAGGTGTTCTTTGATGTAATTCTTTGAGAATAATGTGCAAACTTCTGGATAATAGTTGTTGCGGTTGGTGCCGCAGAGCTGGAAAGCATCAGAAATATATCAATTATCTGGAGCTGGAGGAGTGTATCAACTAAATTTGCTCTGTGCAAGTCTATATTATCACACTGTTCGGACAAAAAACATCCTGATGATGGGCGAACGCCCGGAAACCTGTCATGGAAAATATCTCTCAGATTCTGGATAATAGTTTGTTAGCTCTTCAATGCTTGTTCCTAAACTCGCCTTTTGTTTCTTGAAAGTGATTTTTAGACATCGTCGAATTTTTAATTTTGGCTCATCAGGTATTTTTATAACTTAAGTTCTGAAATTAACTGGCTTTCAAAGGGTTTATTTTTGTAGCTCGTGATAGGATTATTGACTTAGGATTTTGATTCTTGAAGATTCCAGCCCATTCTTTGTTAAGTACAGGTGAGCGGGACTGAGTAGACAATGCCTTCAAGGCTGTATTATAAAACTGGCTACTTACTCAAGTCGTATATTTACGTGACGATGGATGCAATTTTTTCTTTAAAACAAGAACAGCATATTTGTGTTTTCGAATGCATTGAATAGACTGGACATAGAATATGAACACTGCATTTTTATAAGGAAGTGGTATCCGTTGCCAATTTTTTTTTAAATGAATTAAAACATTTAGCAGATTTTAACTAATTGTTTCTTGAAAATCCAATTTTTTCTAAAGTATACCAATACACACGCACATCACTCACACACGCATATATTTATATATATACAATATATTAGCGTCATATTACTTCTTTCAGTGATAAAAATACAAATAACAGGAAGAGTGTTAAATAAATTTTAGAACTTGTACAAAGCATGTGTGATCCAAATAAAAACTAAGAATCTTACTTTTGATTAAATAACACCTGCCCGGACTATAACCACCAGTGATTACTGTAACAAGAGTCAGTAAACTACCGGCCACCAGGAGAACTCTTGCAAGCAGTATACTTCAAATGATCCTTGTTGACGTCAGCATTTACTTTTTTAGACGATTTAACTTTTACCTTTAGGCTTAGATATCCGATTTCCTGCCTTTCTCTAGTATATTTCTTCATGTTTTGTTACTCTGATTAACTTTGATCCAACTTTTATTGTATTTTTTTGTCTTTTTCTTTCTCAGTCTTCGATATAATGGTCAACTATTTAGATAAGTATTTTTTTTTGTTTTTACTCCTTTCTCTTACTCCTGGTATAATAGGAAGTATTTTTGATTGGGTCAAATTTTCACCGGAATTACATGTTTTGAAGTCCCCTAAGTTCGAAAAGAAAAGTTTTTAGCGATGGTCCGTATTTGAAATGTGGTTTTTTCCCCCACTGAAAATAAATCTTCCTAGAGGAATTGATTTTTCACATGCTCCATATAATGCACATACCTATCTGTAGAATTATCAATATATCATTAAATAATACAAAATACTGTAAATCACAAGGATGGTAGAGATGTAAAGTTTAAAACTTCCGTTACAACAGAAACTAAATAAATAATAGATAAAAGTTAAAATATATTCAAAAACGGTGCACATTAATATCATTCACAAACTTTATGAATAAATTTGCAAATCTTTTATTCACGAGGTGCCACTTCTCCAGCTTCCAACATCCTCCAGTGGTTAATATTTCTCGTATGAGTCTCTCTCGTATCTCTTGCTGCCCCATAGTTCCTGTCAGTAATAGATAATATGGTTGACACTCTGGACTTGTACCACATAAGGGCAAACGTTGGAACTGACTATCTTGAAACGGTGCAAGTACTCCGTAGTGCGTTCCTGGCCGGTTATACTTGATATTTCAGAGTGGGAGTGTAGGTGTTGGGTATTTAATATAAATTTAAAGTTGCCGCCAACAGCGTACAAATAATTTTATTTCGGAGAGGGTATTATACTGCCTTGATAATAATTGATTAATCTATTAGGCTGTGTCCTCAGTGTAGAGGCAACCTATGCTTTTTCTCTCTCTCTCAGTCATTCACCTTTTTTAGCTCGAGGGAGTAAGTCGTTATGAAACACTTCCTTGAATAGGTCGCAATATAATACCTATACAATTCATGCCAGTTCGGGTGCCCTTAATTGTGAACACCCAAGTTTGTTACTTCTGGTTTTTCTGGATCGTGTTAATCAACTAGTCCTCTGGTCGACTTAGCGGCTCGGTTCTCTCGAGCCTGCATGGGATTATTGTGAAATCAAATGGTTGTAACTTCTGTTTGAATTTCCTATCGCAGCTTCTGGAGCTATTCAATTATCATCTACGATCATCAGCCGAGTAGCAGTGTATTTATTGGTCAAGACTCAAGAGTTGGATGCACATAGAATTATTTACTTATTCCTATTTTTTCCTCTCCCCTTTTCCCCGATATGGGATGAAGATACGTGCGTCTTCCAACACTGGTAACAAGGATTGTGCGTTTCAAGGTAAGCGCCATTCCTTTGGCTTATTGAAAGTGATAATAAATATTATTTGCTACAAATTTTAAATTTAATTTAGGAATTCATTTTTTTCTTATATAATTTTTAATATTTTAATTTCCCATTTGCTCAATCAATTATATTGTATGATATACGGTCAACTCAATTTTTTTTCACTTTTAATTTTGCTGTTTTTTATTAAACAGAGCCCACCCGAGGATATATTCCTTATTTTTCTGTATTTATTGTAGGAAAATTCATTAGGCCAAAATTCCCTCGTTAAAACACCAGGCTCTGATATTGGAGAGAAAGCCTCGATTACATAACCTCCATATCTTCCCTGTGTGAAGTCAGCTAAGCCAATTCATTAGCACTTTCCTTCAATGCTGCAATAAGCTTTCATCCATGTGACCTATACTTGAAAGTTAAAATCATATCGCAGAGCTACCAACTGGCTCCGAACTTCTTCCATCAGTGAGCTGTGAATGGTTGGGTTGTTTATTGAGTCTAACGCAGTGTGGCATACTGCACTATATTATTAAGGCTATCTAGTCGAGAGCTTTGTCTATTGCCAAAATTACTGCTTTTATTATTTGAACAGCCATTCATTACTTTATATTGCTTCCAAACATTCAAGCAAGTTTAAGGTACATTTGTCAATGTTATATTTTTATTAACAGCATTAAGAAATAGTCATGTTGAGTGTTTCAGACCAGACTAATGGAATGCATACCCTGCTTCTATTAATTTAATATAAACACATTTGTCGGCAATATGAAGAAGAATCAAATGAATAAATTGTTGATCTGCAAGATAATTTTTCCGTAATATATAATCTGGAATATATCATATTTTGTCAAAATTACTCTAGCTACAGCAGTTTTCAGAAAACAGAAAGCTGTACTATCAGACTGATGTCATAACATTTGACAAGTAACAGAGTTAGAGAATCCCAATTGCAACTTCAATCACATGCTTATTTGACAAATTAGCTGAATATTGAATTCCCTAGAGATTATCTAGCAATTATGCACTATATTGCTTATCATGGCTCGTATGTCCAACAGTATGTTATACATATATTCATGTTTATTAATTTGTTATGCAATAATAATGATGGCAGTTTTGACAATATAGTGGGTCTATCCATAGCCAATTAGTGTGCATCACGGTACTGAATGTTTTGTTGCCAATGTTGTTACTATTTGTATGTCCGAACTTCTAACGTAATCAAAAAGTAACTTGGTACTTAATAAATGCTTTGAATATCTTACATGTTGTGTGAATTGGACTGTTATATTCTCTGTAAAACAGAGAATATCACGTAGAATATTTTCACTTGGGTAGATAATTTAGAATGCTTCTTCTTTCAAAGGTTTTCCACTTGTTAGCGTAGCTTTGATTTCTATGTTTCATTCAAGGTGAGACCTCACCCCCACTTCCAGGCCAGTGGCATTTCAGCATCTAGGCTTGCCGCACTTCCTTGGCACATCGGGTATTCTTCTCTCAAGGCATTCTTTCGATAATGGCCGAACACTCTGGAGGTTTCTGCCTTTCTAGCCTAATAACACTGTCTCTTTTCATCTTTTTAAAAGCCTACGTTCAGATTAGGTACATTATTGAACTACAAAGCTTTATTTAATAAACTCATCCATTTCTACAAAGAAAATCATTCCACTAGCACAGAGTTAGGACCCAAGGCTCAGGTCTAGTGAGAGAGAATACACTCAATTAAGGACCATTATAATCGTTTGCATATTTCTCTCATGTAAATCTTGTTTTCAAAACAAAATTATGAAGCCAAATATTTAAAGAATTCTGTTTACTCCATCGACTTCCCCGCAGTCAGAGTGATTTAATAAAGAATTTAACGTTTCTAATAATGCTCTCATTCTCTAAAAATATCCTAGAGCTCTTCTCCAACCAGCAGATAGACCTTATTATCAATATCAATTCAACAACTTTTAAGCAGTTAACTTCCGGAACATATAACTTGATTCGAGTGTAGTAGTAGGTTAGTGGCTCGTGATGGTGAAAATGATGAACAAAACTACACTACCGCACTTTACATCTTTATATATGATGGTGATTACTTAGAAAGGAGTAGAATGATCGAACCAAGAGAGGTGATTGTTGGTAGCAAGTGAATCTAGCGTTGGCTGATATGGGTCGCTAGAAGAGTAGTATGGCTAGTTAGAACTCTTCCTTGATCTTTTAGTGGTGAGCTAGAGTGGCATAGCTTGGTGAATCTTTCAAGGTTGAAGTTGATCTAGCGACTTAAAGTTTATCTGATGACTGATTCAATAAGCCCACAGATGGCGACTTTTTATTCAATTTCTCCTACTCTAGAAACAGCTATTTGTTATCAGAATTGCCAATTCATAGTGGGCGTGAGAAAGACCGTAAACGCGCTTGGAGGCTCAGTGGTGGCGCCCGATGCGAGATACACTATCAAAGTGAAGTCTGTTGGCCAATACATTGTAGTGGGCGTGGCAGGAGAGATAATGCGTAGTTGAGATGCGCTTGGAGGCTCAGCGGTGGTGCTTCGATGGGCTGCTACTGCAACTATTGAGTCCAGCTTTTGTGTGCATCGAACTGTGGGGTTCAGCCAAGCGTTCCAACCTCAATCGCATCCATCCCTACAATCCAAGATTCTTCGAACAATAGTTAACGCTCCTAATTATGTTTCCAATCAAACCATCCACAGGATCTAAAAATTCCTTTCCTACCACAAGTAACTAAAGTCAGATATAAGAAATTCCTTGGTACCCTATCCTCACACCCTAATCCTCTAGTCCGACGGCTCTCATCCCGCACTCTACCCGGCAACCCTCCTAGACGGCTCAAACGCCATTAGCCTCGCGACATCCTCTCTGTGTGAGTGAAAGTTGATTTGAATGCTAGCATTGGGTAGTTTCAAAACTCTGTTTTTTTCTTTCTTCTTTTTTTTTTTTTGTATATACATTTCTTAAACAGATTTTTCATATTTTCTTATGCACTATGTTACCGTCGTATATTTCAAAAAAAAAAAAAAAGGAAAAAGCTTTTGTGTGGCGAATTTGAAGATGACTGGTCTCAAGCCACGATGGTCTAATCAATCGCGAAGTATTCTGTTTCATGTCCAATACTGTCCATTCTATCTTGCAAAAAGCTTTTTATGTTTACGGAGGGGCGAGATAAGCGCAAAGGTAGAGCACTGCACCAGCAATGCAGAGTTTCCAGGGTTCTAGTTCAGTAGTGTTTTGTTAGACTTTCTCGCCCTAGGAACCTCTACAGCCCACGGTCCGTAACGTGTTGTCTGTAACGAGAGAACACTGCCCGAGAAGGCTATGGACTTATAGCTATATAAGCCTAGATATATAAGGCTTGGCTCTTTCCGAATACAATAAAAAATAATAAATAAATTAATATATATATATTATATTATAATATATATATATAATGTTTAAGAGATGAGACAATTCTTCGCTCAGACCTTCGATGTATAAGGAATTCTAAAACTTATATTGCTCAATTTACATAAATACTATAAATTCAATAACTTAGCATGCTAAGTGATAATAAATAAAGTGATAATCTTTTAATAGCCAGTTACTTTCAAAATAAGTCTATTATTTTTGAGATTAGATCAATTAACCGTTTATCCTGAAAAGATTTATGTCAAATACTCTTGGATTACATCATTATATATTATGCTAAACAAAGCAAGTCTCCAATTCTTCAATAACTTTTAAAAAAAATCAATCATTAAACCAGATTAGCTAATTAACTTTTAAAAAATTAATTTATTTTAAAATTATCATTGAAGTGTAAACATTTTAATTTTTAATAAAATTATTTTAATGAGATTGTAACTTATTGGTAACAATTTCCAATGAGGTCACTTTTTTTGAACGACTCCTACATTGGTTCCATAATAAGTGAACCGGCATTCTATAAAGAAAGTTATTATAAATGGATTGCGCCCATGGAGGGTCACGGCTTGAAGAGGAAGGAAAAAAACGTGTCCAGAATAAGTAATGCATAATTTTCTATAATATTAGATATTTTTTTACTATTTTTACTTAGTAAAGATATATTTGGTTTGCTGCAGTCGTTGCAATCTAAACACAGTTTTCTGCATTCAACTATTATTGAGAAATTGTTTTTTTTTTCTATCGAGTTTTGATGGAAAAAATAATCTATCTTGAAAAATGAAATAACTAGGGATAAATTATTGTTTTACAAATTTTTTAGTAAAGTTTATCTTCTCAATTTTTTAAAGAACTTTAAATTATTTCTACAAATCATATGGCATTTTCACTTTAAACTTGATACTAATTGCATAAACGTGCTAACAGGTAAACGTGACGTACAGGAATAACAGGTCACTTTTATTTGATACGTTTTTCCAAAAAAAAAGAAGAAAAAAAAAAGAGATTTGAAATATTTGTGGGAAATATGTGCCTTAAAGTTGGTTGCGCTGTTTTACCGGGCTACAATATAACTACGTCTCTGACTGCCAAGATTAAATAGTCAGGGTGGTAGTTATCCACCACCTACCTACCACCTATGTATTTATGTTAGAATAATATGTATTTACGTAAAATTTGATATTTAAAAAAGAAAATTTGTCATTTCATATAGAGATAGAGATAGAGCGAGGATAGATTTGGTTGCTGACTTAAAAAAGAGCATGTGTAGTGGAAGAACAAAATAGAAAAATAATAGTTTTGGAAAATAGTTTAGTAAAATAATTTTGTGAAAATTAGCTAGTTCAAATAGTGTATTTTAGTGATGGGGATAGAGCCAGGTACAACAATCTAGGTCAATGCAAATCAAGAGACAAAGGGCAAGAAACAGTTAGGTTAAAACAATAAAACTCCCTCCAGACATACCCGCATTATTTGAAAGGATTTGAACTATGAAAAGAAGACATTCCTTAAAGAATAGTCTGAACAGACGCTCAAGCCAGAACACTTGTTTTTCGCTCTCTTAGAATCAGTGACAGTTTAAGTTAAATCAATCCAGTATTAGTTATAAGCAGATTATTGTGATATTGTAAAGATTAAATTCTTTTAGAGAATAATATAATTATTTTAAAAACAGTGGCGCTCTCTTGATTATTATTTATACTTCTCTCTTAAACATATACAAACACAAGCCCCTTTACAAAACCGCTCACGCCACAAGCTACCACTACACTACATCGCATCACATCAATTATATTTCATATGCTGCGAAGGAGATTTCATTGATAGGATTGGTAATCTGTACAGTTCGAGGCCTGAAAGGAGCAAATGGGGCTATGGAGAGTATTACTTTCTCTTATTCTCAGTAAGAGGAAGTATTTGTAATCGTGTCAAATTTTCGATATCGAGTTTTTACTGGAAATATCTGTTTTATGGTCTCCTTAGTTCAAAAAAAGTGGTTTTTAGAAAATAGTCTGTGTGAATGTATGTGAACATCCATAGCTCAAAAACGAAAAATCGTAGAGAGTTTAAACTTGATATTCTATTTAGGTATCACCATGAGATCCGATAGTAGGTTATCTGTCAAAATTCCCCATCCAGAAGTACCACTTTACTGAATGTTTTTTTTTTTTACGTTTTTGCAATTTACTTAGCTCTAACGATTTTCTTTAAACTTGGAATATCAACTACACATATAAAGAGCTAAAACTTTTATTTGAAACATTTCTCTAGGAAAATTCATTTAAGGGCACTTTTGGAGGACGGTAGGATTAGGTTTTCCTGTAAAGTGCAACTTCTGTTTATTATATATACAATTCCGTCATCTAAATAATATTAATTAGAATTAAATGTATTGTTAATACTTCGAGTTTGAATAATATCGGATGACCGGAAGTGCGTTTTTATTGAAATATATTTTTCAGTTTTCTGGTATTTTCTCGAAAACGGCTTTAACGATTTTCTTTAAACTTGGAATATGAACCACCCATATAAAGTAAAGAGGAAGTAGTGTAAATCGCGTCAAATTTTCGATATAGAAATTTCACCAGAAATATCCGTTTTGAGGTCCCCTGAGTCCAAAAAAAGTGGTTTTTAGAAAATGGTCAGTGTGTGTGTGTATGTAAACAGCATGCTCAAAAACGAGAAATTGTAGATAGTTTAAACTTGATATTCCGTTTAGATATCACCATGGGGATCTGACCTAGGTCGGAAATGTCAAAATTCCTCAACCGGAAGTACCACTTTACTGATTTTTTTTTTTTATTTAATTTTTTGCGATTTTATTTAAAATGGCTCTAACGATTTTCTTTAAACATGAAATATCAACTACACATACAAAGAGCTACAACTTTTATTCAAAACATTTCTTTGGGAAGATTCATTTAAGGGTACTTTTGTGGGAGGGGTGAGTTCTCTAAAGTGTTATTTCAGTTTATTACACAATTCTATTATCATCTAAATAATATTAATTAGAATTAAATATGTTGTTGAAATTCCGAGTTTGAAAAAAATCGGATGACCAGAAGTGCGTTTGAACTGAATCGTTTTTTATTTTTTCAATTTTTGTGATTTTCTCCATAAAAACACCGACAAAATTTCATTAAATTTGGTAAAATAACTAAAAAATTTGTTAAACACAATTTTGAAAACTGGAGTAAGAGAATGTTTCGTGATTGTATCACACTAGATTTTTTTTTGTTTTGTTTGAAGAGTCACTCCCAATGTAAAAAAAAATCATTGGAGCCATTTTCAAGAAATATACAAAAGAAAATCAGTAAAATCCATTCAGTCAAGTTACTTCCGGTTGACCCACTTTGACCGGAAAATCTTATTGTAAACGAATCTTAAAATCTAAACGAAATATCACGTATGAGCTTTCTGTGATTTTCAAAGTAATATTGTTCTCACGTCCAACAAAACATATCAATTTTTTAAAAAAACTTTTCTTCATACTCAGCAGACTCAAAATTGTATTTCCGGCGGAAACTCAATTCCCAAAAATTTGTTAAGCGTCGCAATACTTCCACTTCAAAGAAAGTAAAAACGAGCAACTCAGTATTAGTAGTTTTTTGAGAAAAGTTCCTGGACCCATAGGCCAAGATTCTCTCCTAATAACAGCCTATTAATTTCTATTCACTTGATTCTTCTTCATGAACTTGGATTTTGCAAAGTTTTTATTAAAAAATATATTCAGCTTTTCCATTTAATAATCTTCATTCTCAATCAAACTGTGATGTGATGGCAAGAAGAAGAAAGAAGATATAATTTTTAAATAAATCTAAAAATTATAACCAGTGGTTGGAATTTGGAAAAGGATCCAGCCAGCCGCTATCTGCAGGTCAAGAACCGCGGCAAAACCCTTTCAAACAGGGGTCAATATACAGTCAAGAGAACCGCCGCAAAATCCTTTTTGTATTTCCTTCATACAAGGGTCAACGTACACTCAAGAGGCCACCTGGCCACCATCTGTTATCATATGCTGCGAAGGAGATTTCATTGATAGGATTGGTAATCTGTACAGTTCGAGGCCTGAAAGGAGCAAATGGGGCTATGGAGAGTATTACTTTCTCTTATTCTCAGTAAGAGGAAGTATTTGTAATCGTGTCAAATTTTCGATATCGAGTTTTTACTGGAAATATCTGTTTTATGGTCTCCTTAGTTCAAAAAAAGTGGTTTTTAGAAAATAGTCTGTGTGAATGTATGTGAACATCCATAGCTCAAAAACGAAAAATCGTAGAGAGTTTAAACTTGATATTCTATTTAGGTATCACCATGAGATCCGATAGTAGGTTATCTGTCAAAATTCCCCATCCAGAAGTACCACTTTACTGAATGTTTTTTTTTTTTTACGTTTTTGCAATTTACTTAGCTCTAACGATTTTCTTTAAACTTGGAATATCAACTACACATATAAAGAGCTAAAACTTTTATTTGAAACATTTCTCTAGGAAAATTCATTTAAGGGCACTTTTGGAGGACGGTAGGATTAGGTTTTCCTGTAAAGTGCAACTTCTGTTTATTATATATACAATTCCGTCATCTAAATAATATTAATTAGAATTAAATGTATTGTTAATACTTCGAGTTTGAATAATATCGGATGACCGGAAGTGCGTTTTTATTGAAATATATTTTTCAGTTTTCTGGTATTTTCTCGAAAACGGCTTTAACGATTTTCTTTAAACTTGGAATATGAACCACCCATATAAAGTAAAGAGGAAGTAGTGTAAATCGCGTCAAATTTTCGATATAGAAATTTCACCAGAAATATCCGTTTTGAGGTCCCCTGAGTCCAAAAAAAGTGGTTTTTAGAAAATGGTCAGTGTGTGTGTGTATGTAAACAGCATGCTCAAAAACGAGAAATTGTAGATAGTTTAAACTTGATATTCCGTTTAGATATCACCATGGGGATCTGACCTAGGTCGGAAATGTCAAAATTCCTCAACCGGAAGTACCACTTTACTGATTTTTTTTTTTTATTTAATTTTTTGCGATTTTATTTAAAATGGCTCTAACGATTTTCTTTAAACATGAAATATCAACTACACATACAAAGAGCTACAACTTTTATTCAAAACATTTCTTTGGGAAGATTCATTTAAGGGTACTTTTGTGGGAGGGGTGAGTTCTCTAAAGTGTTATTTCAGTTTATTACACAATTCTATTATCATCTAAATAATATTAATTAGAATTAAATATGTTGTTGAAATTCCGAGTTTGAAAAAAATCGGATGACCAGAAGTGCGTTTGAACTGAATCGTTTTTTATTTTTTCAATTTTTGTGATTTTCTCCATAAAAACACCGACAAAATTTCATTAAATTTGGTAAAATAACTAAAAAATTTGTTAAACACAATTTTGAAAACTGGAGTAAGAGAATGTTTCGTGATTGTATCACACTAGATTTTTTTTTGTTTTGTTTGAAGAGTCACTCCCAATGTAAAAAAAAATCATTGGAGCCATTTTCAAGAAATATACAAAAGAAAATCAGTAAAATCCATTCAGTCAAGTTACTTCCGGTTGACCCACTTTGACCGGAAAATCTTATTGTAAACGAATCTTAAAATCTAAACGAAATATCACGTATGAGCTTTCTGTGATTTTCAAAGTAATATTGTTCTCACGTCCAACAAAACATATCAATTTTTTAAAAAAACTTTTCTTCATACTCAGCAGACTCAAAATTGTATTTCCGGCGGAAACTCAATTCCCAAAAATTTGTTAAGCGTCGCAATACTTCCACTTCAAAGAAAGTAAAAACGAGCAACTCAGTATTAGTAGTTTTTTGAGAAAAGTTCCTGGACCCATAGGCCAAGATTCTCTCCTAATAACAGCCTATTAATTTCTATTCACTTGATTCTTCTTCATGAACTTGGATTTTGCAAAGTTTTTATTAAAAAATATATTCAGCTTTTCCATTTAATAATCTTCATTCTCAATCAAACTGTGATGTGATGGCAAGAAGAAGAAAGAAGATATAATTTTTAAATAAATCTAAAAATTATAACCAGTGGTTGGAATTTGGAAAAGGATCCAGCCAGCCGCTATCTGCAGGTCAAGAACCGCGGCAAAACCCTTTCAAACAGGGGTCAATATAAAGTCAAGAGAACCGTGGCAAAACTCTTTCAAAGTGGGGTCAATATACAGTCAAGAGAACCGCCGCAAAACCCTTTTTGTATTTCCTTCATACAAGGGTCAATGAACATTCAAGAGGCCACCTGGCCACCATCTGTTAACAAAGCGTCGCCACCCCGGCCAAAACAGCCTTTGTTAACTCCGAACTCCCCTAGGGTCAATATACTACGAGAGATGTCTTACTGTAGCACGTACTTACACATCAGCCGATGTGTGAGTGATGCAAATATAAACGTCGCCCCACTGGAGTTCCAGATCAGTTAAGTACGAGTTATCGAGCAGTTAAGTGCGAGTCATCAATCAGTTAAGTTCGAGTAATCAATCAGTTAAGTGCCAGTACGAAGGAAGTTCACATCAGTTCCAGATCAGAAGCACCATCACACATCGCGAGCGCATCCCTATTTAAGGTTTTAACACTATTTCTTTAATATTTTATATTCATTTCATAATTCTATATTCATTTACAATTGTGCATGTTAGTTTTTCTATTTCAATACACTTTAAATTATTTGTTAAAATATAGTTTATTTTCATAAATCAGTAGTTCGTATTTCGAATACCAATTCTCTAATCTCTCTAACTAACAACAGTTACTCCTCCCTTCAACTTCCGGTATCCATAAAACGATACAAAACTAACTGTGGTAATATTTTTTACATCATAATCAGTGATTTATCACAATATTAATTATTATAGGAAACATTCAATAGAATGAGCAGCAAAATTTATTAAATATTAAAATTATTTAATACAAATAGAGTAAAATATTTAATAGATGGAATATGTTCAATATAGGTAATAATACTTTGAACTGTTGCTGTCTGAAATTGGTTAAATTAAATTCTCTAGTTAATCAAAAGTTAATTAAGTTGTTACTAACAATTATATTATGTAATTAAAGCACAGTTATGGAAGACTAGAAATTGATTTCTATATTTATCAAATGCTAAATTGAAATCAATACATTGTTTTGGATTAAAATCTGTTATATAAGCAATATTTAATGGAAGGTATTTTATTAGAAACTTGCTTATTATTTATTAATTTATAAATTTCTTTATTGCTGGAAGAAGCTTCTTCTCCCCCTATTCCATATTTTAAATTGAAATTACATAATACTGTATAAACATTTTTATAAAGTTTGCACTCGTGACTACAACAGGGCTACTTATTTTGGCCAATATTTTAGAAAATTCTAGGGAAAGGGTAATGTAATTATTTCGTACCACCGAAACGTTTATGTTTCTCTTATTTCCCAGATTATTATTTCAGAGTAGAGTGGCTTCACCGATATATCCTCCCATTTGGATCTTACTTCCTGAACCTATCTTTTTTATCGCTTGAAGAGCCTGGAAGTTTCAAGCTGTAGACATTGGTTTGTTTTCTTCCAAGAATTTACAATAATTACATGTTAAATAATTCGGTCGTTAAAGTGCTTGTATTTCCTGTAGTTTTTTCTGAAAGTACTCTTCTTGACTGAAATGACGGAAGCTATTGCTTACCGGAAACAGTAATTCCTAACAGTGGTTTGAAGCTAAATATTAATAAAGTAAAAAAGTAATATTTCTTGTTTATTGTAGAAGGAACTTCATTTCATATGAGTATTGTATTGGTATCGTTTTATGGATACCGGAAGTCGAAGTGAGGAGTAAGTGTTGTTAGTTAGAGAGATTAGAGAATTGGTATTCGAAATACGAACTACTGATTTATGAAAATAAACTATATTTTAACAAATAATTTAATGTGTATTGAAACAGAAAAACTAAGATGCACAATTGTAAATGAATATAAGAATTATGAAATGAATATACAATATTAAAGAAGTAGTGTTAAAACCTTAAATAGGGACGCGCTCGCGATGTGTTATGGTGCTTCTGATCTTCTTTCGTACTGGCACTTAACTGATTGATAACTTGAACTTAACTGATTGATGACTCGCACTTAACTGATCTATAACTTGTACTTAACTGATGTGGAACTCCAGTGGGGCGACGTTTATATTTGCATCACTCACACATCGGCTGATGTGTAAGTACGTGCCACACTAGCTTTGTTAACAGATGGTGGCCAGGTGGCCTCTTGAGTGTACATTGACCCTTGTATGAAGGAAATACAAAAAGGGTTTTGCGGCGGTTCTCTTGACTGTATATTAACCCCTGTTTGAAAGGGTTTTGCCGCGGTTCGGCCAGGTGGCCTCTTGAGTGAACATTGACCCTTGTATGAAGGAAATATAAAAAGGGGTTTGCGGCGGTTCTCTTGACTGTATATTGACCCCGGTTTGAAAGGGGTTTGCCGCGGTTCTCTTGACTGTATATTGACCCCTGTTTGAAAGGGTTTTGCCGCGGTTCTTGACATGCAATTCATTTGTCTGATCCTTTTCCATTTTACAACCACTAGTTATAATTTTTAGATTTATTTAAAAATTATATCTTCTTTCTTCTTCTTGCCATCACATCACAGTATTCTAATTTTATAGCCAAACAACTTGATTGGACAGATAAAGTGAGCTACTTAGGACGTTTCAATTCATGACCTTTCGATAAAGATGCTTATCGAGGGTAACTGCAGAAAGAGTGCAAGAGTTCTGGACTTTATAGTGAGGCACAATCACGATCTTAGGGATCCCAAAGCGGTGCTGGCTGTTTACAATTCATTTGTCTGAAACATATATCTCTACCATGTTTATAACAGCCGCATTAATTTGGATTTTTGAAATGCCTTATAGAATTGAAGGACTCGTGAGAATCCTAAAATAAAAGCAATTGATTACTTAGAGCACGTTTTAAAATTATCTTATCAAAGAAGAATAACATTCTGCAAAAGTATACCTGATGCGGGTCCTCACGCGTTTGTCTAGTGGCTAGCGCACTCGCCTTTCATACGGGAATTCGGGGTTCGATTCCCGTGAGGGCAAAAGTCGGTGTTAATCCAGCATCGTGATAAAAAGTGGCAAGCTACGGTTAGTAGCGTCCTAGGTAGCGAAGGCTGGAACTAACCAGCGTGTGAACTACGGCATGCTTGCCAACGCCTCCCTATTCAAATAGCCGTTTGGCAAGCTTTGGCCCTCCATGGGTTGTTGCGCCATAGGGTTTTTAGGGTTATACCTGATGCGGCAAATGTTAAGCAATTGCCCATTCATTGAATGTGGAATTTTTATAATCTACAAATTCCGATGTTGTTATTACTAATCCACTTTTACATAGCATTATAGTTTTATAAGAGCTCGCTCATTTACCATATACACACTTGTAATTATTATTATTATTATTATTGATATTCACTCGAAATTAGAATGTAGACTATAACTATTCTTAAGTAAAAACTACCAAGTTGTATCATTTGGTCCTTATTTATTTCATATTTCTCTTCCCGACCTACTAAAAATCTCTCTCTACACTTAATATTGTTATATGTTCTTGGATCTATCAGTTTTGCTTCTTAATTTGTCTTTTTAATTTATTACAGCAATATATTAAATATGGTCTTAAAGATGTTTCAGTGGCTAGCCAAACATTTAGGTTAGTTTGCTGTAATTTGGGGGTTCCTCAACCTTCCCTTATGTACGCTTAGAAAGATGAAAGTAATCAAATAATGTAAAATTTCTGAGATAAATATTATCCAAGTAGAAAAATGTCTTAAGTTTTCCGCTTTTGAACTCTGGTTTTACACGAAATATGATTTGGCAAAGTTAAAGTTTACCTCTCTGCAAAAGTTCTGGTAAAAATAACCGACATAACCAGATGAAAAATAACCAGGTGCAAAAAGTTACAAATTACATTTTGTGAAAAAAAAAAAATAATACGCCAAACTTTAAAAACTAATAAAATTAAAATCTAATATAATTCAAAAAAGTTCTCTTGAAAAACTCATTTCATATGTAACTTTGTGCGCAAAGAACTTAGAAAACTTAAAACAGCAGTTCATATGTGAAACCGTTTTTTAAGTCAATTAGCATCAATATAATAGAACATTTTTCAGCCAAATACGAGTAAAACTTTTTTCCGTTTTAACTTTTAATTTGGGTGGGGGAAGAATTGTTAGGAAAAACTGCTATATTCTAAAAAAGCACACACGAAACGTTTTTCATCTAACGAAGTTTGGAACTTGATCGTTGCATTTGTATACTTCAGCAAATTAGAGATAATAACGGCAAACAGTAAGTACCAAAAGCTTCTACTTCTCTTCAAAGAGATCTTGACCAAAATAAAAGGAAAATGTAATTAATTAATGTAGCGATTTCATGGGAATGCGCCCTACACTATATGCTCCTGCTTCTGTGATGGCTTTCACAGATCATAGATATCATAAGTTCTCTTACAACTCCCAAGGCAACGCCACCATCGTAATTTCTGTACCCTATACACCTTTACTTCCCCACCAGTGGGGCTTAGTCATGTGTATGGTAAACGAGCTTTATGTGCTTTGTTCTCAAGCCTAAATTTCCCCCTCCTTAGGATTCCTATATAAGTAGAATCTGAGACGAACTCATTATCATTATCTGACAATAGTCGATCAGTCTACATAAAGCCCTTAGCTATAGTCTACTCTGCCGAAACATCTTTCTCTAAGTTGCTAATTGTTCATTTATTTCTCAATCTCTTTAAAGTACCTAGCCAGTTATAATTTAATATTTAATTATAGCGCAGTACTTGTTAATTACTTATTTTTACCTACCGAAAATTCAACTACACTGTTACGTTTGTTACGTTTCCTTGGATCTCTCTGTTTTGTCATAAGCAAAGCAAGGATCTGCTCCAATTTTGGAATTCTAATCTTATTAGTGGACTATTGAATTTTCTACCTGTTCTCAAGACTTTTTTATCTTGTTAATGAAGGAAAGTAGAGAGCTTGAACGTCTTCTGATCTACTGTGTTATATGATATTACGATATACCCATATTTTCCCTGAGTCGGTAATAAACGAAAAGATTGTGTATATGAAAAAGAATGTAGATTCCAATTAGGTAAGGTGATCTAGCAGGAAATTAAATGGAGTTTTCAGGTATGTTTCTCTGTAGATCAGCTTTCATACTGTTCGTAAGTTTTCTTAGAATGCATTGCCCTAAACCCTGACAGAGTTGTCTTCCTAGCTGAATCCTATGTGAATAGCGCACAAAAAATATGACTCCCGAATTAGTGCACTTCACATTTACACTGTTCAAAGTACCCGGGAATTTACACATTCACACATAATACCGCCAATATTTAAGTGTTTAAACGTCAAAAGTTCTGTGCATGAATGGTTGCACAATGAATTAAACGATAGTCACTTAAATTAAGGGATTCTTTGATTTGGGATAACTTTGATAATAACTGCATAAACAATATACATCGATTGCCAACAATTCTTCATCACATCTAGACAAAGTCTGAACAAAGCCCCTAGTTGTAGCATAGTTATACTTACACTTTCGAATGTCGATTGTAAGTTACCGGACACAAACATTGATTGCGATGTGAAAAGTGGCTACTAGTCAATCAAATTAACTTTTTTCCGCAGATTGGGTTGAAGGAAAGGAAATAGTAGAAATTGCTTTAGAATAACGTAATGGTTTATAGCTTGCATGAGCTCTCCGTCTTAATATCATTTTCTTCCAGAATTTGACTGGAGGAGAGGAAGACATGTTGAAATGGTGGAGATAAGGTGGTATGATACTATACTATATCTGACAAGAACTTACCGACTTAAAAGAAACGGTTGTTAGTTCAGTAAAATATTTTATAGCATCAGGAACAAAATGAAAACGAGAAACAATAAAACGTACTTTTCATAAAACTTGCTTTC
Organism: Triatoma infestans; assembly: GCA_011037195.1. Classification (NCBI taxonomy): domain Eukaryota; kingdom Metazoa; phylum Arthropoda; class Insecta; order Hemiptera; family Reduviidae; genus Triatoma; species Triatoma infestans. The sequence goes on from JAAEAF010014561.1 coordinate 19,529, forward strand.
AGGTTGATGGATGCAAGAAATTATATATATTTTAATTGAAGAAAATTATGAGAAAAATGCGAGCTTGTTGGCAAAAAGGGTAACCCAGGTAGAAGAAGTACAGTTACAGGAAGAGTTCATGAACCTTGTTAGCATTGTCTATCCCTTCTTCTCAGAGTGGAAGATTTGAACGAACAATTAGAAGACATTCTGTCAAGAACAGTCTGAGCTAGACATTGACCAGAACACTTCAGGACTGTGCCAGTTATAAGTTAAAACATAAGAGTTTATTCCAACTAATTTCAGTATACTTATAAGCAGATTATTGTGATATTGTAAAGATTAAATTCTTTTAGAGAATAATATAATTATTTTAAAAACAGTGGTGCTCTCTTGATTATTACTAATACTTCTCTCTTAAACATATATATTCCCCTATACTAAACCGCTCAAGCCACCACAAGCTACCACTACTACACTACAACAACTCAACACACCAACTACATTTCACAACTATGCCAGAATAGGTTTTTCGGTTTGAACAAATTGACTGGTAGGACTAATAAATACACAGGAATGGTTTCGATTCCCGGCTTGGCCTTGAAATATATGAGGTTATATGTATATGAACACCTTCCATTAAGCTATATATCTAACAAAATACATTGGTTCGCAAACATAAGTACAGTCCGCCTGAAATCTTTAATGAAATTTTTTTTTTTTTTGTACAATTTTGGACCAAACTTTTCACTGTATTCATTTTTCAGCCATTTTAATTGATATTTAATGAATCTCCATTCTTTAAAAACATTAATATTTTGAGACAGAATATTTCATCATTTTGCCCATATCAACATTTTTATTCAAACCGCCTCTCTTCGCTTCCTACCGTTAAAAAAAATTGTGTCCAACCTCTACTATAAATCCGGCTACATCACTTCATTTAAATCGATACCATTTCTTAGAATAAAAACTCTGCAATATTAATTTTAAATTTAAAAGTTTAATTTAAACAACATATTATAAGAATAATTAAAAGTAATTTAAAAGTTTTGCAATAGCAAAGAGATTTAAGATTTTGAAAAGTGCTGAATCAAGATTTTAATAAAAAGAAAAAGAAATAAAATTAATAATAAAAATAATCCCAATAATTATTCGCTTTAACGTTCTCTTTAAAAAACTTTTATCTTTGCAAGGAAATTAGAATCTGACCTGCCGGTGCCAAATCTTTAAGTATTAAACGCAATTATGGGTGTGGCTTTTGCAAAGGGACTAATCAAGAGATCCTTTTAGTATAAGCTGTATTACGAATTTAGGAATGGGTTGCCCGCATGCTTTAACTTGCTGGTAAATTATTATTCACAGAGAGAACTCAATAATAGAAGGAAAATGTGAATGTGATGGCGTTTAAATGAAAAACTTATCTGGAGAGAATCGATTATGCTGCTTCACCTTTTTTTTTAAAAAAAAATAGTTCATTACAAAATTATTTTGATTGTTTTATTGTGTAAATAAGTCTTGTAAATAATCAAATATTATTTATCTTTTCATGAAAATAGTTTCATGTATTGTGAATACATGAATAGAATGGATTCAATAGCGCAATCAAGAAAAAGTATAGTAAAATCAACAATTCCTTATCTTGTAAAACCTTCGTTGCTAAAGCGGCGTAATTACATACAATAATTTGATGACGTACTGTTCTAACGCTATCTGCTCATGCGGCGCATTCATGTCGGATACTAGGTGACACTTAAACTCTAATAATAATAATAATAATAATACTTTATTTGATGATAATATACATAACACTTGAAAATAATAAGTACAGTACGACATGGAATTTACTTAATAATGTTTGAGTTTCACAGATATTTATCGTTTTGAGTTATGCGTTTCGCTTACATAAAAAAGAACTGATCGTTCATTAAAACAATAATTTTTTGTTTTTGCTTAATCAAAAGAATCTCAAAACATGTCTTTCAGATAAAAATTCATTTTGAAATTTTGCACAATTACGAATACTCTTTCTCTCTTGGGGCTGTATCCAAATACTCTTTGAAATGGATGTAGTACACCATGATGGTGAAGCCTATGATCTCCTATGGTGCTATGGCATGGATGAGTAAAACCAAGTTAGCCACACCAAGAAAACCCTTGGAAAGTACAACTTCTTAGACCTCTTCACTTTGTGGTCAAGGATGGCGAAGGGAGTTATCCTCAGAATATCCAGAGAGGGTACCGAAAGAAAGGGTGCATTGGCACAAAAGAGCGGCTGCCAGCTCCCTCCTTTGGAACTCCCCTAAGGTTGAAATGAATAAAAAATACAGTTTGTTAAAAATGTTTCTAAAGAAGCTGAGTACTAGGAAGAGAGTGGAGCTGTGAAACCGCTCCGTTTAGCATTAAAGAATCATGGTATACAGACGAGTCGAGAACCTATGAGCGAACTGGGGGCGGAGTATTTGAGCCAAGTATCAGATAGTCGGAGTCTTCTAAGCAGAAATTCACGCAATCGGAAAATGTGTCCAGTTTATCTAGGCAGGAAATTTTTAGAATCAGGAGATTGCAATCCTATCCGATAGCAGGCCGCCAATAACCAGAGATACCCTATTTTGTGTGCCAGGGCATGGTGGCTTGGAAGAAAATTAGATGGCCGATACCGTAGCAAGGGAAGGTGCTACATCTAACTTTCTAGAACCTGGACCCTCTGTGATATAAAGACTAGTCTCTTCAGAAGGAGCCAGAAATGAGGAAGAAGTGAAGTGAGCACAGCTCTGGAAAACCCTCCCAGAACTGTCTGGGCGGTTATAAGCAGGAAGATTCTGTAAGGAGATGGAAGAGACTTAAACATACTTACTAACGGACTGCGATGCTATCATCGAGAGAATATTTGGAAGCCTGGGTAATTCCAAGAAACTGGAGGAAGACATACCTACGCTAGAACTTTCCCCATCCTCTTTTGGTCACAGTGCACCATAAAAATAAACTCTCTTTCTCAGCAGATACCTACTTACTGTAGTAAGAGAAAGTAATAACGAATATTAACTCTATTAAACTTATAAACAAAATTATGCAATTTAGTCACCATTTACTCACAAGTTTCCATAGAAATTGATTTTCACTTAACAATACCGTGTAGATAAATTGTGTTAGCTATTTAAGTAGTTCCAATATTTTTATGTAAGTATGATTTGCTATTGCTAAACTTAATTTAACTGAATATTTTTATATATTTAAAGAAATCTTGCATGAACCAGTCACATGACTTTTCCTTACTAAACTTTACATAATTATATAGTAATTTTTTGAAGAAAATCTGAAGAAAACACCAACTTTAAAGAAAATTGGTGAATTTTATAATTTATTCTATTAAGAGAAAGTCTTACAAGACAGCAGCATACTTGTTGCTGGATTTGTTAGCAAGAAACGTTCAGTTGCCTACATCGAGGCAAATATATTCTGCATCTGCCCAACTCCGTAATTGATTTTTTCAATTGCCTTTTTGAGAGAAGGTCGGTCGTATATTGATTTATCGGCGATGTCATAACTGTACTTTTAGGCAACTCACTGTTTCGCTTACACTGTAGTTCTCTTTATTATGTTGTGTGCCGAAATATATAAATATACTATTCTTAACATTTCTATTATTTTTTACCATATATAATTCGTAATACTAAATTATTCCTTAGCATAAATTCTAAGTACTCCGATAATAACCCACAGAGCCTTTCATTGTATGTGGATTGATGCTACCGGCTTGCTCTCAAGTCTGGAAGTCTTTTTTGCTGCTTATTTGTGCCCACTTATAATGATGAATTAGATATTATGGTTGGAACTATTTGATGGCTTTAAATAAATATTGCGTTTATTCTGCATTAATCATTATCGTTTTTTAGCTGTAAGAGGATGTACTGTATACGTGTCAAATTTTCGATATCGAGTTTTCATTGGAAATTGATAATTTGAGTCCCCTGACCACGAGAAATTAGTCCTGTGTGTGTTTGGCTTAAAAACAAACAATCGCAGAAAGTTCAAACTTGATAAATTTCGTTTAAGTTCTAGCAACGGGTGTGATATTAAGATTTTGAACAAAATCGATCAACCGGAAGTAACACTTTACGGAGTAAATGTTTCTATTCTTTTTTCTCAAAAATGGCTTCACCGATTTTCTTTAATCTTGGTATATTAACTACATTACAAAGAGCTACAACTTTTATTTTGAAATCTTTCTTTGGAATAATTCACATAAGTGGGTTTAGGGTTATGCTTTCTTTTGAAGTGCTATTTTACTTTATTATACGATTTTTTCATCCATATAATATTAATCAGAATTAAATATGTTGTCAGAATTCCTAGTCTGAAGAAAATCGATTGACCAGACACTTAGTTACTGAACATTTTTTCAGTTTTCTACGATTTTCTCCATAAAAACACAGACGAGTTATTAAACTTGTTATACTGAGTACACATACAGAGACCATCACTTTTGTTTAAATCTATTTCCGGACAAAATTCATTTAAGCGGGATTTTTGGGGGGAGAATAAGGTTATACTTCTCTCACCACCAAGTAAAAAATCTGGTGTGAAACACTCACACAACTTTCGCTTACTCAAGTTTTCAAAATTATAATTGACAAATTTTATAGTTAGGTATACCAAGTTTAATGAAATTCGTCGAAAACTGAAAAAACTGTTCAGTAAAACCGCACTTCCGTTTACTAATTTTCTTGAAACTCAGAATTTTGGCCATCAACTTATATTTCTAATTAATTTTGTTTGGATGACAGAATTGTATAATGAACTATGATAGCACTTTAGAGAAAAACATAACCCCACCCCTCCTCCAAAAGTGCCCTTAAATGAATTTTTCCAGAGAAATGTTTTAAATAAAATTTGTAGATCATTGTATGTTTAGTTTATATACGAAGTTTCAAAGAAATCGTCGGAGACATTTTTGAGAAAATCGCGAAAAAGTGGAAAAAAATCATTTAGTAAAGTGGTAAAGTAAACGCACTTCCGGTCATCCGATTTTTTTTCAAACTCGGAATTTCAACAACATATTTAATTCTATAACATTAATTATTTAGATGATAGAATTATCTTAATAAACTGAAACAGACTTTAGTGCTGAAAAACCTAACCCTACCCTCCCCCATAACTGCCTTAAATGAATTTTCCCAGAGAAATGTTTCAAATAAAAGTTGTAGCTTTAGTATGTGTAGTTGATTATACCAAGCTTAAAGAAAATCGTCGGAGCCATTTTTGAGAAAATCGCAAAAAAGTAAAAAAACCAAGTGGTAAAGTGGTATTTCCGGTTGAGGAATTTTGACAGATGACCCACTGTCAGATGCCATGGTGATACCTAAACGGAATATCAAGTTTCAACTTTCTACGGTTTTTTCATTTTTGAGTATGCGTTCACACAAACATCACACCACACCACACACACACACACCACACACACAAACACAAAGCCATTTGCTAAAAACCACTTATTTTGGACTCAGGGGACTTCAAAACGGATATTTCCAGTGAAAACTCGATATCGAACTATCGAACTCGGTAATGAACTATAGAGGCTTCTAGGGCAAGAAAATCTAAGCACAACATTGCTAGACTTGAAGCTGGGACTTCCGCTTTCCAAATACAATTCGCTACCAGTGCTGTTTCCCATATTTATGCCTATCAATTTTTCTTGCAGGCAGTTGCAATAAAAATCTACTATTTATTAAAATCATGAACTGTAGACCTGTTAATTCAGCAAATAAAATAATAAACCTTTCGGATTGGAAATTCCAACAAGTGTAAAGAACAAAAACTAATGTTGTACTAAGACTTACAGCGTCGTTAGTACTTATTTCTTCCTCAACTGCTTTTGATCAGCGAATCTCTATGGCAACTATTGTTATCATTCCTGGCAATAAAACGCTAATATATCGTTCTCACTCTACCTTAAACATTTCTCTATTGTAAAGTCCTGGCAGTCTGCCTTCAAGATCACACTCCAAATTCTAAAATATATATTTTTGAACTCAGCAGACCTTAGATCTCATATATCTTATAATGGTTATGATGAAGGAGAGAAATGGTTTGGTTTGAATGTACAAACTAGATATGGCTGATCACTGTATAGTGTAAGAAGTGACACTGACTGTCTGGACTTTATACTAAAATGGTAGAGTATGGTAGAATAGTAAAGGGTGAGTTAAATGACACGTTGTGACTGGCGAATGAACTCTGTTCTATACCTATCTCCCGTCGGTGTATTTAAGCAGTTTCTAGTCCAAGAGAGTGGTCCTGTCATTTTTGTCTCTCTTTCTGTGCTATGGATCCTTTCTTTAGATCCTATTACTACATACCTCAAGAAAAATACACTTTATAAGAAAATCAAACTCGCCTACAATACTTACTGTTACTAAAATGAGATTAATATAAAAATAGAAAACAGGGAAAAAAATCAACAAAATATATAATTAAATGTTTTTAAATTATTAAAAAATAAAAATAAAATGGAAATTTATTTTTGTTACCTTGTTTAGTTTTTATTGGGTTATTTCCCCCAAGTTATCAATTACATGACCTATATACTAACAATAGGTAATTAAAGTTAATTAATAAGGTGGATTTGCAAGGTTGAATATTGGTTGAATTGATTTTTTATACGAATCAATATAGTACATTTATAATTCTCTCTATGTATTGCTTGTAATTTCGGGAGGGTGGGTGTTCTATTTCTTGGTAAATTCCATATTATGATTCAATACTTTTTATCGATAAAGGTTAAATATACTAGGTTTTACTTTGTATGATGTTATCTATCTAAATTAGGAATAGACAGTTTTATAAAACGAATTATAACTAGCGTGAAAACTATGAAATATTTATTATTATATTCTATTATTTCTTTTCTATATATTTTATATTTTCTAAAATTTCCCTAGACAAATTTTGTAGAAAATCTAGTTTTGATAACAAATATTCCTTGTCCAAATTCTTGTTCAATTTCAAAAAACCAATTGTTCAAATTCAAGATTTTTTACTTTGTTCTATTTGCTTGTTAGTCGAAGCACTTCTTGACTGATTTATCCAAATGACTGATATAGCAAAAGTTTATATCGGAAATATATATATTTTTTTGGACCCTATGAAATTTTTGGCTAATTTATGAACATTAAAGAAAATCTATGGGAACGGTTTCCAACAAAATCATGAGAAACTAAAAAAAGAAAATTATTCAAGTAAATCGCATTGCGAGTGATGCATTTTTTTCATCCATCTTCTTCCTACTTGACCGGTTCATTCCAAAGCTTCTGAAAAGCATCGCGCACTCCTTCCTCACATTTAATAGGAAGGTCTTTCTCGTAGTCTTTTCTACCTTTTACCCTTTTGATTCGTAGATCTTCTTTGGCAAGTGAGTTTTCTTTCATTCTGGGGACGATGCCAAAATAATTTCTTCTTCCAGGATCTCTTATATGGGCTTGACGTCGAGGCAGACTGCATGATGACATTTCATAGGGCTACCCCTTCTGGTCTTTCCCACTACTAGGTGCAAATAGCGCTTTTTTCCGCTCAATCCGTTGGACTTCTGTATGCGCTTGTTAAAGCCCAGCACTAGTGGTGGTCAGGGTAGGTAAGAATGTGGAATTTGAGAAGATTAACTTTGTATTTCTTTCCTTTTTACTTTCTCTTACTCCTAGTAAGGAGGAAGTATTGTAATCGTATCAATTTTCCCGATATCAAGTTTTCACCGGAAATATCCGTTTTGAGGTCCCCTGAGTTCAAAAAAGTGGTTTTTAGCAAATAGTCTGCGTGTGTAAGTGTCTGTGTGTGTAAGTGAACAGCATAGCTCAAAAACGAAAAACCGCAGAAACTTGAAACTCGATATTCCGTTTAGATATCACCATGGGATCTGACAGTGCGTTATCTGTCAAAATTCCTCAACCGGAAGTACCACTTTACTAGTTGTTTTTTTTTACGTTCTTGCAATTTTCTCAAAAATAGCTCCGACGATTTTCTTTAAGCTTGGTATATCAACTACACATACGAAGAGCTACAACTTTTATTTGAAACATTTCTCCGGAAAAATTCATTTAAGGGCACTTCTAGGGGTGAGGAGGGGTTAGGTTTTCACCTTAACTGCTATTTCAGTTTATTAGAAAATTCTGTCATCTAAATAATGTTAATTAGAATTAAATATGTTGTTGAAATTCCGAGTTTGAAAAAAATCGGATTACCGAAAGTGCGTTTGTTTTAACACTTTTACTAAATGATTTTTTCCACTTTTTCGCGATTTTCTCAAAAATGGCTCCGACGATTTTCTTGTAACAACATATATATACTAAACATGCAAAGATCTACATCTTTTATTTAAAACATTTCTCTGGGCTAATTCATTTAAGGGCACTTTTATGGGAGGTGTGGGGTTACAGCTTCCTTTAAAGTGGTATCATAGTTGATTATACAATTCTATCATCCAAATAAAATTAATTAGAAATAAATAGATGGCCAAAATTCCAAGTTTCAAGAAAATTAATAAACCGGAAGTGCGCTTTTACTGAACAGTTTTTACAGTTTCCGTGGAATTTCGTTAAATTTGGTACACAAACTATAACATTTGTCAATTATAATTTTGAGAACTGGAGTAAGAGAAAGTTGTTTGAGTGTTTCACACCAGATTGTTTTTTTTTTTTTTTTTTTTTGAGAAAAAAACCTCTGTTGAGTGCTTGGAACAACCTATCAGCCCAACTAATTCTTTGTTTTATTTCATGATCTAGACTTGTTGTAACTTGGTACCTGCTGGGGTTGCTATTTGCAACATCCTGGGGATTTTGAAACCATACACATACACAACAACAGTACAAATTGCATCCACACTACAATAACTATAGACACAAGGGCATGAAGAAAACTCCGCCTACAGTATTATTTCTAGGAAGTTCTACGGATATGCCTAGTTTATTTTGGAGGGACCTGGTAGATATCCTGCCTGCCGGAATTTCACAATATGAAAAATCTAAAAACAAACAACAATAGTTAATACTCCAAATTCGAAAATTTGATTCGATCCCACAATATATCCGTTTATTGCAGTAAAAGAATGTAAACATTAATTAATAAAAATGAATTAACTTAAAACATACTCTGCCCTAGTGTATGTAGATTTAGATACCTATGTTTGTTATTCTTTAATTAGCTTTACTGATGGTGATTGTAAATTTTTTTTTGTTTTTTTTTTTTGCACCAGAAAAATACAATTCTATGGGAAACGAGTTGAGTACATATATTAAATTTACACAAATTTTGTACAGGGTACTTTACAATTAAGAAAACAATCTTCTATAAGTTCTTGAATTCCTTATGTTCTATTTAATACGTACACCGATGTATTATCATTCATTTATTCATTTATTTTTTTCTTTATTATTATTATTATTATTATTATTTTTTTTTTTTTATTAAAGAAGCTCACTTTATATTAATTTGTTGTCACCTTTATTAATACGTGATTATATTTATTTGATTAAAGCAGTTATTTGAGCTTGACACAGTTTATAATCTTAATTCAATTATATTTGTATTCTTCTTCTAATAACCAATTCACAAAAGAAGAAGAAACACCATAATATCATTATTATTCCTTTTATATTTACTTATAATATATTTGTGTATACTGTGTATTACTCTATAAGCGATCTCCCTTAAATTAATATATGATATGGCGGATCTGTGCTATATGTATGTAAGGGTGTTGTGAGGAGATGTAGGTTGTTGCTTGATGAGTGATAAATAACACCTTAAGATTTGGTTTAAGATATATAATTGATATATATATTATCATATATATATATATAATAACATGGGACTGCCAAGGACTTTACACTTTGGAGTTTAGAACTGAACTAAACTGAACTGACAGACTGACGTGGCTAAAATGATATGAACAGGGCGATGTTAAACTGATGTGTAAATCAACAGAATGATATCTGATGTGTAAAACTGAATTCAATAGAATCGAATGCCTTTGACTGTCTCTCTCTCTCATATATATATATCCACTGGCCAAACCTCTCCTCTCTGTGCGAGAGAGGCTGTTTCTCTCCGCTAGAGTGGATGAGTGGTGGGGGTTAACTATCCCTACATGTATATACATATAGATGGGTAGAAGTTTTTAGCAAATGGTCTGTGAGTGTGAATGAACAAAATATTCAAAAAAGGAAAGAAACCAGTAAGTTGAAATATCGGTGTACCACCTCTGGATACTAAAGTTTCGGTTAGAATTCATCTTCACCCAGAAGTGCGACTTTACTGAATGTTCTTATTCTTTTTTTTCCTTTCAGTTGAAAAAGACTCTAAAGATTTCCTTTAAACTTTATATATTTTTACTATCTACACGCATAAATGCGTATCACTTTTATTTTTTTTTTGGGTGGGAAAACTGATTTTTTTTGGAGGTTTTGTGGAGGGGGCAGTATAACTTTAAGCTTTCCATTCATTCTCTGTTGGTGTTGAAGTGTTACCAAATGTTTATTTTTCCTAAAATATACTTAAGTATAAGTTGTCATGTTTTGAAGATTTTTTTAACATTTCTTATTTTTATGCCTTGATAAAGACAATATACGGGGTGTGTAAATTAAGTAATGAGACTGATTTTTTATCTTTTTTTTATTCAAATAAAATTACAATTCAACATTGTCCCCTTCAAAGTAACTACCTTGGGAAGCCACACAACGCTGAAGACGATTCTTCCATTCGTCATAGCAGTGCTGGAACTCGGATACTGGAATAGACTTCAGTTGGTCGGTTACGGCTATTTGAATATTCGCCAATGTTCCAAAATGACGTCCCTTGAGGTGATTGTTCAATTTGGGGAACAAAAAAAAGTCACATGGACAAGAGTCGGGTGAATAAGGAGGCTGAGGAGCCACAGGAATTTTATTACTGGCCAAATACTCATTAATAGAAATCGCGGTGTGACACGGAGCATTGTCGTGATGCAACACCCACTTGTTTTTGATGTTTGGTCTCACACGCATGACTCTTTTTCGAAGTCTCTCAAGAACTTCTCGGTAAAAATGTTGGTTTACCATTTGGCATTGAGGCACAAATTCTTTGTGAACGATTCCTTGGCTTTCAAAAAAGCAAATCAGCATGCATTTGATTTTTGACTTGCTCATTCTTGCTTTTTTTGGCCTTGGAGAGGTTGAAGTGTGTCACTGCATGCTCTGACGCTTAGTTTCTGGGTCATACTCAAACACCCAAGACTCGTCTCCTGTAATAACACGTTCCAAAAAATTGGGATCGTTTTCAATTGCTCCCAAAAAGTCAAGGCTCCTTTCCTTTCTGATGTCCTTTTGCTCTTGTGAAAGATTTTTCGGAACCATTTTTGCAAAAATTTTTCTCATCCCCAATTCATTAGTCAAAATTTGGTGAACGGTTGTGTGAGCCAAATTCAACTCTTCGCCGATCATTCGGACTGTCAAACGACGATCTGAACGCACGAGATCGCGGATTCTGCCAACATTTTCGTCGGTTCTTGAAGATGAAGGCCTTCCGCTGCGAGGCTCGTCTTCAATTGATTCCCTTCCTTCTGCAAACGACTTAAACCACCTAAAAACCTGTGCTCTCGACAAAACATTGTCTCCATAGGCCTGGCACAGTTTTTCAAACGTTGCTCGTAATTGATGTCACTCATTTTTAAAACGCACTGAAAAAACCTTGCTCACAAAAAAGTCACTACGGACAGTGCACCAACTCTAGCATTTTCAAATTTGCACTGGACGTGTATCAGATGTTTACTTGCCCTACCACGCATGCGCCGCGTCTCCAGTGTTGCCAGATCGAACATTATAAAATCAGTCTCATTACTTAATTTACACACCTTGTATTTGTCTAAATGTTGGCAAAAATTTATGTTTTATTTAAAAAAAAAACAAAAAAAAAACGAATCTCACTATCGTTATCCATCATTTAAGAACGGTCGAGAAAAATCTTCCATTTAAGCTTTCCTCTAAAGTATCATTTCGGTAAAATTTATGATTCTACTACCTAAATAATATTAAGTTACATTGGCATAGTATAACTTTTGGTTTTCAATTTTTTTGGGGAATTTTCTAGAAAACAATTTTCTTTAAACATGAATTGTTTTATTATGTACAAATAATGACGTATCACTTTTATTTGAAACAGTTTTCCCCGGAACAATTCATATTAGAGATGTTGTGGGTGACCTTTTAGTTAAGTTTCAATTTTAACTGCTGCTGCAAGCTTTTATTTGGTTGAGACAGAAACTACTCCATACAATTCAGTTATACATGTATAAACCCTTATCACTTTTTTTTTTCTTGATAAGCTCAACTAAACGTCTACAAAGATAGCAATTTAAATTTGCCAGATAAGTTCTATTGAGTGCTATAAGAGAAAATCGTTTGAGTGTTATATATCAGATCTTTTTTTTTTTTTTATAATTTTGTTACCGTTAAAGCCTAATCTTCTCTACAGAGTTCTTTTCTTCTTAATGTTCCTATTAAGACTGATCTATAATTTTATATATATATATAAAAAAAATTTTAGGTTCACCAGATTCTACTTCCTTCTATTGAATATATGGCTAACCGAATGCGATCTTTTTGATTATGAAGACATACTGAAGAAAGATAAAAGTGCTATTGAAGGTTTAGTATATATGATATCAAAGTTAAGAAATAAACATTTAGATGCCAAAAAAAATCAAATAAAAGCAAATGAACAAAATGAATTGCGAATAACCGATGAATCCTTTGAAATTCCATGGAAAAAAGATAAGAATAAAAATCTATTGATCGATCTTGGGGTAAATATGAAATTTAATGGAAATGCTAATCAATATCTAGATTCTAATAATACAAAATTTAATGGAGAAGATAATGAAGCATTATATGGTGGAAAAGAATTACATGATGAAAATTTAAAAAAACAGCCGACAGAACATTATGAATATTTGTCTAAACCTGTATCAATAAAAGCTGGCAATTCGTCTATGATTTTTGATTTCAATATACCAATCAAACCAAAACCATTTCTATCAAGAAATAGATTAATCTGATTAAATGGCATTATATATCTCACTTTTCTGTGTATATTTATGTAACCAATAAAACCGTAATACATAATTATAAAGTTTAATATTTTAATAAAATATTCGAAATACTCTTTCAGCAGTTCAGTAAATACTAGTTTGCTGCCTAAATTTGCCACGGTTTTCAATGCCATAATATACAAATAATAACGCACTCCTGCGTTGATTTCACCTAATGTTTCTATCGACTGCAAATTGAATTGGTCTTGACTAGATAACAATGGTGTCCACCGAGTTTTTACTGAAAATTGCATTTCTCTTAGCATCTAACTAAGTGGAATACCAAGAGGATCGTGTCAAATTGTTGAAATTGAGTTTTTACCGGAAATACATGTATTGAAGTCCCCTAAATACGAAAAAGTTTTTAGCGAATGGTCTGTATGTATGTGTGTGAACGGAATATCTAAAAAATAAAAAAATCGCACAAAGTTCAAACTTGGCATTCCGCTTAGGTAGATGTAGATGTAGTTTGTTATAGGGGATTATCGCACTGCGACCTGAAAGATCTATTGTGCCCCCCGGAGCCCTCTTAGTGAACTGCCGGCCTCCAAGCAGAGTTCTCTAGCCACAGACAGCACTGCTCATCACCGTACAGAGAGTTGTAGAAGAGGCTTCTAGGAAGAGAAAATTAAGGGCAGCACGCTGGATTCGAACCCGAGACCTCCGCATTGCTAGTCCAGCATGCTACCACTGAGCTAATCCCTTCCTTCTCCTTTGGCTTGCGCCATTTAACTAGAGACGGAGACCCAAGTTTGTGTACTGTGTTTATCCTTGTCTGTAAAGTGTAGAGTGTATGTAGTTTAAGTGTATTGTGTACTGTTCTGGCGAAGTGCATGGAGTACTGAGCTGTGGTAACCCGTGGGGTCGCTTCTCCCCAAGTAACTGCATGCAGCGGATACCCCTTGCGGGCATTCCGCTTTGGTGCTACCACCATGATATGAAAGTTTCGGGCAAAATCCAAAGTTTCAGGAAGTGCGACTCTAATGAATAATTTTTTTTTTAGCTTTTCGCGATTTTCTAAAAATCGCTCCTACGATTTTCTTTAAACTTCGTTTACTATCTAACCACATAAATACCTATTACTTTTATTTGATACATTTCCCCGGGAAAATTGATTTTTTGGGATTCTCAGGCTGGCGTGTTAACTCATTACGGGGGCATTTAAGAGCGCTCTTACTGCGGCGTTATCACCACTGGGGTTATCACCGCTGCACCTTTCTGTGCAAGCAAAGACAAGGGAAGCCCAGTGCGCACAGACTACGCAACAATGGCCTTTGGAGACAGAGAAGCTCCTTAGCCAAACACTTGAACATAATGCAAAAACTCAACCTGGGCCCACTTTTAAACATGATCCAGGATAGCATTCGTCCATTATACATCTTCAAGGTTCCTTTTCAGGTATTCCTAGATTCTAGGGCGGAATGGAACAATGGGAGAAACACGACCAGTCGGGACCTATGTGGTTTACTGATGGATCCAAGATGAACTTGGTGGGGTGAACCCGCGGGTATTATTTGAGAAACCGCTGGGCAGGTACTCCACTATATTCCAGCTGAAGTTATTGCCATCAAGATCTGTGCCGAGGAGAACTTGCGTGAGCTCCAAGTAGCAAGGTTATTCACGCATTTACTCGGATAGTCGTGCTGTACTGAAGCTCTGAAAGCCTACATTGGTTACGGTGCAGGGTATAGCCCACCCGAAGGTGAAATCTAAATCTAAAGTCTTACCACACACTTTTATTTGAAACATTTTTCCGTGAAAATTGATTTTGGAGGGTTCAGGGGGGAACAGTTAAACTTTCCTTTAAAATGCCAAATCGCTACAATGTAGATATGTATCAGTAAAATTCTAAATTTGAAAAACATTGGTTGACCCAAAGTGCGTTTACTGAACGGATTTTGTTTTCAGTTTCTTCGATTTTCCGATATAATCCCCAATGAGTCGTTTTCACAAAATTAAATACCATTCTGAAAAGGAGAAGCAATCGTGTAATTTTACCAGTATTTCTAGCAGTATAGTTTAATTACCTTTAAATAAGCCTGAGGATTTGTACGTGTTGATTGTATATGCAGTTCTAGTAAAGATACGCATATATACGTATATAAATAATACGAGATAAACAATGTAATTATTATATACTAACACCATCTCTAACTAACTTCCTTAATATATCCCAAAAGATCAATATAATATACATGCATCTAAATCGTAGAGATATTCAGATAAATAGCCATAACTAGTACGCTCTATTGTCAGTTAAATTTCTGATTAACTCAAATGATGAATATTAATTATAATAATTATAAATTCTAATATGGTTTTCGTGTTAAAGCATAAGCTTATCAATGGTAATCAATGTCATATTGTATTAATTTAAGAGGTTTGGGTATTGTGGGATATTATTTTATCCAAGTAAAGGCAATACCTAGAAATATATCAATATTAAGATATTTATTACTATATTTGGTTGCGTTCAGAATGCTGATCATGTATTTCCATTAAGAAAAAAAAAAAAAAATAGAAATTTGTTTTTAAAGAGTGTTGAAGCAAATGATTCACTTCATCGACCAAAATGGTAGAGCTTACAGAATTCATGCATTTCAGAAAATAGAATGTAAAAGCGAATGGACGAAGTTAGATTCATCAATAATTCTTCTAGCCCTATCGACAGACGGACATTAGTAAATTTTTTGCGTAAACTTTAGAAGCATGAACTTATATGCTTTGGAAAAGCAAACAACAAAGAATATTTGGCTAGTAAATGTTAGTTTCTGATTTCAAAAAATTTCCAGAACAGCAAGTATTTATGTATTGAAGTTGATGGGGAACGGCAAGGAAGAACCGTATCTATTGGAGAATACAGTTTTGAGTGAGTGAGCCACATTCACATGTTTATGTATTAATCGGAAATAAAATTTATAAACTTACAAACTTTTTTAAAGAAAATGGGCAACAAAACGGCGTTCCAGGACTAAAAAATAGATTAAGCAACAAAATCCGCACAGGTACTGAAAGTATTGAGTTATTTGTCAATAGCGGTATTTACAAACATTCTTGCACAGAATGTAACGATATGTACTTTGGCCACATAAAGAAAAACAAAAATCGGAGAAAGTTTTTCGAAATACATCCGATTGTACAAATATTCCAAAACTGATTCTAAGTATGTCAACAAATATAACCGGTAATTATAACCATCTGAACGCCAACAAATATAAAAGTGACGATATCTTTACGAATCAAGACACAAAAGGATGGTGACTGGACGTATTTGAACAACTCGAAATATACAAATATAAAACATCAATACAACAGTTAATAAACGAATAATCTAAATGCGCTTGCAAACTAACACCGGTTTTCCGGTTCAATAATATTTACCAGCAGCAATAATCGCACATATAAACATGCATAGAAAACATGATTATATGTACATATGCAAATGTCAGGTAGCATGGTTACATAATACAACATTGAAAATAAGATAGCGTAAACAAATAAATAAAAATAAATAATTATTCTATCAATTTTAAAAAAGACAAAGAAATCAAAACTTCAACTTACAACAATATTTTTTTAACACTAAAAAAAAAAAAAAAATCGCCAGTAATTTGTTCAACCAAATTTAAAAATTGCCGCGCCCTATTTTTAAAAAAATACTCTCTTCTTCATTTCAATCTTAACGTTCACTTCTCTCCTCCTCTAAAAGTATCTTTATCTTTTTAATTTTCTCTTATTGCTAATAGCATTTTATTTAATTTATTGTCACTTCTGTTTTATAATTTCTTCTGTTAATATTTCTTTAATTTAAATTTTTCATTTTTTTTTTTTGTTATAAATCTATGCATTTTTCTTGTAACTACAATACTGTACAATAATGTATTTTCTCCAATAAATTTTACAGAGCTCCTGAAGAAGCTCGTAGAGCAAGAAAGTTTTTGTTTTCTTTAAAAACTTCTCTGGCCATTGCCGTAAAACATTTCATCAGAAATAAATTATCCAATAACAACTATTTAAATTTATTCCATAGCATTATTTAAACTTTATATTTCCTCTCATTGGTGTTTCCACTTTTAACGAACAAAAAATACGAAGCCTTTAAAAAAAACGGAAACAATATATTGCCTTAGTCAGGTATAAAGAAAAATTCTTTGTATAGTAGGCAGTTAGGTTATAACAAAACACTTCTCAAAACAGTAAACTGATTTTACTCTGTACAAGTTTATGTTATCATACTTTTTATCAAGACATCTTGATGATGGGCGAACACCCGAAATTGATTGATGACCATAAAATGAAGCTGGTTATCAAGGAAAAAGTACTGATGTTTCCAGCGCTGATATTCTACACTTTTGCCACTTAATTTAATACTAAAGATGAGATATTTCTCATCCACAATTCACAGATTCCTATTATATACCATTATGGAAAAGCTCGACTTGTAGCTACTTTTATTTCTGGGCACATCAACTAAGGCGGTTATTAGCGCCCCATTGTAGCTATTTGAATTTAAATCAGGCATTTGAAAGCTGTACAAAAAATTAACACCTTGTACGAGGGTGGTTTGAAAAGTTCTCCGAATGTACTAGAAAGAAGTGTCTTATCTCGGTGGAACTGCTTTTATTTTTCAACATAGTCTCCCTGTAGACTAATGCATTTGGTCCAGCGATGTTCCAATGCCTTTATCCCATCTCGAAAATGAGATTCCTCCAGGCCTGCAAAGTACCTCTCCAATTCGGCTGTCAGTTCTTCCGTTGTAGGAAATCTCCGTCCACCGAGGAAAATTTTCAGCTTGGGGAAGAGATGAAAGTCTGATGGTGCCAAATCAGGTGAATAAGGTGGATGTGGCAACAATTCGTACCTCAGTTCATGAAGTTTTGCCATGGCAATAACACTTGTGTGCGGGCGGGCGTTGTCCTGATGAAAGATGACTTTCTTCCTTGCCAAACCAGGCCTTTTTTCGCGTATCTTTTCCTGTAGTTGGTCTAGGAGGTTTGCATAGTATTGCCCCGTAATTGTTTGGCCAGTAGGAAGATAATCTATCAGCAGAATGCCTTTTGCATCCCAGAAAACTGAGGCCATGACCTTTCCGGCCGAACGTACTGCCTTTGCTTTCTTTGGTGGTGGTGACTCAGCATGTTTCCACTACTTTGACTGCTGTTTTGTCTCTGGGGTATAGTAGTGGACCCAAGTTTCATCTGTAGTCACAAACCGGCGCAAAAAATCTTGTTGGTTGCGCTGAAAACGGGCCAGACTTTGTTCGGACATTTCCAATCTGGTGCGTTTATGGTCCAATGTCATGAGCCGTGGCACTCATTTTGCCGATAATTTTTTCATTCCTAATTCTTCGGTTAAAATGTGATATACCCGTTCAGATGACATCCCTATAGCTTCAGCAATCTCTCGCACTTTCAGTCGACGATCCTCCATGACCATTTTATGCACTTTTGCGATAAATTCTGGGGTCGTAGCACTTTTTGGCCGTCCACTACGCGGATCATCATCTAAGCTCTCCCGACCAAATTTAAACTCGCTGGTCCACTTGGCAACAGTTGAATATGAAGGAGCAGAGTCCCACAGTGAGTTCTGAAAGTCGGCATGAATTTCCTTTGCTTTCATATCTTTCTTTACAAAGTACTTAATCACTGCTCGAATCTCATTTTTTTCCATTGTCACAAATCACTACGCGGGAATAACAACAAAGAGTCGTCACTACCAGTCTGCTGCAGCAAGAGCACTGACGCGCCATGTGTTCACTCACAAAGGATGTGTGATTATTGCGCGGGAACCTCGTTGCTCTAGCACTGACATCTAGCGGTGATTCCGAGAACTTTTCAAACCACCCTCGTAGGATAATTCTTCTAATTACATTTGTATTTACATTCTTCTAATTTCATTTGTATTTACTAAAATCGAAAAATATACTTACAGTTGATTGTTGAATCTGTTAAGAAAAAGCTTATCTTTATAACAACAATCTGGAGTGAAAAAAAATTGTAATAGAAAATGTAGATTAGACTACTGATTACTGACTGACTACTAAAGGTCTTTATTAGGTATTGTTGAAATCCGAGAAAAAGAAAATGGAATGAATTTTCTAATAAACTTTCATTGTATAAGAAAATGCCCTCCTAAGGCTTGGAAAAAAAAAAAGTCCCCAGTCAGTAATCTCAAATAGAATCTGACGGAAGTTACTGTATAACCACAGAGAAAAAAGGGTATTATTGTAAAGAATAGACCAAATTACTAAGAATACACTCTGAGCCGAGCTAGGCTTTTGAGAAAATGAGAAACATCAAAAGAAGGTTACAAGATGCTGAAGAAATCTTATCTTACAAAAGAGAAAGGAAGTTACAAGCAAAAAAGATAAAAATAAAAGGATGTCTACCCTACATTTTGCATGTATTTTTCAATTTTGCAACATTTTCTGCAAATAGCTGTCACTCAAACCAGTTTATATCTCTTACGCCTTGATTGCGATTCTTTCTTACTCATTTACAAATTTCACTCGGACTGTATCTTAAAATTAATCACAGTTTGCTTTCTATGTTTATCCCAAACTTTTTGGGAAAATCCACTAAAAAATTCATTATTTTCAAATCTAAAACAGGATCTCGATTTTGTATTTCATTTCAGCAATTAATGCTTCGAAAAGTCCTGCAAAAAATTACTGATGTAATTACTAGGAATATAAGATTCCGTCAAAGTGCTAAAATATTCAATGACCATCGTTCTTGATTTTGATGCGAACGGTCCTGGAGGGAACTTAATTAGGCAGTTACTGTTATAGATGATCATTATTGCGAATGCCAAAACACTCAATTGAAAAATTTTGAGCTTTAAAGCACGCAGTTATGTACGAGTGAATAAATGTGTAATATTTTAATATAAAATTGCGCTATATGATTTTTTTTTTTTTAAATACAATCAAATAAAAAGCTCTACTGGTTTAATGACATCTACGAAAGAATCTTGTAATTAATCAACAAACTAAACAATCCAGGGTTTCCAAATACAGAATTCACCATTACAATTTTCAAGAGAATCAAGAGGCCACGGCGTTTTATTATTATTATTAAAAACTGGGTGCCTATTGGCCTGGGACCTAAGCCTATGTAACTTTTATCCCCTCAAATCATCCCCCTAATTATTCTCCCCCCATAGTCTGCCGGTTTGTGTACAATATCCTAAAATATCTTTCAGCTTCAACCCTCCCAGGGAGTCCTGCGAGAGTGATGCCCTCCCAAATACATGAAACCTAGTTTCTGCGAAACGGGGCATTGACATACTCAATAGTGATACACCCTAACTCCATCATCACAGTTCTGACATATGAAACAAGACGTCCTCCTTATATTATGCAAATGACTAGACACCCATGTGTACCTATGTCCAGTCACTACACCCACCAACCTCAGTCCCATCCTACTAAGAGACAGGAGGTAGTCTGAAACGCCCTGCTTAATCCCTTTAATAAATCTTTTATCCTGGAGGCACCCCTGCGTGTCCTCCCAACATTTTTCCAAACTCTGGCCTCCCAAAGTCCTCTTAGTGCCGCCAAAGAACCTCTTAGTGACGGCAAAGGCTAGCTTGGGAGCACAGAAAGCTAAGGAGGATCCCTCCCTACCCAGCCGATCCGCCATCTCGCTGCTCTCTATTCCCGCATGTCCTGGCCACGGCGTTTTAGGCGAACAGAAAGTTGTGTGGAAGAGTTCAGGATGAAAGACTGTGGGCATTAGATGGTTCAAATGTTTCTATATTAATCCATATGGGAAGTAAATTGTGAACAACTTCTAGTCGATTTGATCTGATACAAAATAGGGTGCTTTAACTTTTTTTTCTTTAATATTGTATTAAATTAAGGTTTAGATTCTTCGAAATTCTTATAAAGGATTCGAACTTTTGCCAATCCCACATAAATCATTGCTATATATCAATGCTCGTGTGTTTCAAGTTGTTGGTTTGTTTTCTTGTAAGATATCTTGATCTTTTGTTTAGAATTCCCTTATTGTCTCTGATCACCTTATTGTTTTTGATTCATATATCGGAATACCAATAAACTTTGCTCTAAAAATATAGAACTGGTGTTAAAAAATGAGAAGAGTTTTGTTTATAATTTTGAGGACTGAAGATTTGTCAGATTATCATTGAGGAGAAAAAAGGAAAACACTAGTTTTTCATAATAAGAAAAACATTATGTCTAAGTTGAGATTAAGATTTCAAAAAATACAGCTAGCAGAAAAATATATAAAAATGCAAAATGCTTTAAAAAAAAAAATATTAAAAAACGTTCTTCATTAAAAAAGAATTTTAGAAGGAGTAACAGGTTTTTTAGCAAGATCTTCGGTTGCTAAAAAACTAATCTATGTTATTGCTACTAAATTCAGGACGGAAACAGAAACTGACTCTTTATCAAAGATAAGTGAGGGGATATGCCGCAACTCTACAAGCGCTCTGACCTGCCCTATCATTGGGTATAACAAATGGAGAGTAAAAACCAAAGTTGGAGAAAAGCCAAGACACATAACCTCTGACCTCTGTCCCCTATTGCATCCAATAATTCTTCCCACAATATAAATCACCTACAATATCTATGCCTAATATTTGACAGAAAAGGAAGAAGAACTAAAGACAACATTGAGAAATCGGCATAAAAAAACTTTAGCTTCTACTTATACCGCACTCCATTCTCAACAAGAAAGACACCATCTACTAGGGGGATTGAAGATAGTAAATTTTTCATTTTCATTATTTTTTTGAAAAACGAGAAATATCGCCGTTAATTTCGTTGCTCACTTGGAATTAGTTTCGCAAATAATCCCCTGAGTATCTTAATTCCATTTTTAATTCTATATATTAGACAGAAAGTCGGCAGTAATTTTTATTATTATTGTTTATTAAAGCAAGAAGTTAAACAAAGTAGTAAATTCTTATCTCTATAACAAGATTACATTAATTGTACATTTTTATTTTGTTTTGTTATGTGTGTTATCTTTCATTTCCTCTCTCTTTTTTTTTATATAACTCTCACACGTAGGCAGAAGTGTGAATCAAGGATGGTCGGGGTCACAGAATTTAATCGATGAAGAAAGCGTCTCTACGGTTGCCATAACAACTACAGCTTTCTGTGTTAATGTTCTTCCACTTGCTTGGTTCAACACTTGATTTCTCATCATTCAGTCAACTAAACTCTCTCTTTCTTTCTGCCTATCTTCGAAACACATTATGTTCTCATCAGTGCTTGTAAAGTTGCTGGAAGAAAATTTCTGGAGATTTATATTATCAAGAATAAGACAGAAATTTACCCTTTATCAAAATAACTTAACTAACTCCGAAAATAATGCTCTTGACAAACATTTATATGTTTTGCTCTTGACAAACTGCTATACCTTTTCCAAAAGAGATTCTTTACAGATCTATAAAAATCTGAATGGGATCGGATGCTCCATATACGACCGCCAGGTTAGTATAGCATGCAATTTAAAGTAAAAAACAGGATCTAGATTTTTGCTTTGGAATTATTTCTAGGACACCAGAATTTACAGTAAAACATGACTTGAAATATAAATTTAGTATTAGCATCAACATACCAACAGATTGTAAAAGCGTATTCGAAAAGCTAAAACTCTCTGGAAACAACCCTCCTATTTTAGCCCTGGAAACAGTCCAATTTGTAATGGGATCATTAATGATTCATCCGAAGAACAAAGAATCAGACATTAGTTAAATCAAACATTAGTTACTCTCTACCTAGGCTAGACTAGCGAGGTTAGAATTCTATACAAATATGTAGAACTTACGGAAAAGCAGTTGGAAAATACAATCATCGCCACCAGTCAAAAAACATCATTCTACTTTCTAATACTCAGCCAGTCCTCTCACTCTCTTAATTATTCTCTCGTTTACCTTATCCTTTGATATCATTAAACAGTGCAGTTCCCTGCAAGTCCTTGCAGTTTATGTCACTATTTCATTATACAGTGTTCAGTACATCTACTAGTTTATTTCTTCTTAACATTCCTTAATCTATCTCTCATAATTCTCTCCTCACATCTACTACACGTTAATATATAATATTGTAAACAAGGGGAAAATAGTATATTTCATATTGGTTAGGGGACACTCAGAACTATAAGGTAATGAAATAGCAGATTAAAAGGTAAAAGAGGCAATTAATTTAGTGAACGCGTCACCCAACACTCTTTCAGTACAAGATACTCAATCTTACGTCAAGGCAATATGCTGTAGCAATAGAGAAAAAGAATAAAGGCAACATGCTGTAGCAATTGAGAAAAAGAATAGAGGCATTCCAGAAAAGTCATATTGGTACACAAAAATCATAAAGTAAACATGTTTTTCATAGGAGATTCTATAGCACATTTTGTAGACCATAATTATTCTCAGTATGACCTTGGCCAGGATATAAACTTTCATTTTACATGTGATACCAATACAGTCGCGGATGCCGACCATCTCATATTAGACTTTTTATATGTGCGTGCTTATGTGTGAATATGTTTTAGGAAGATATTATGTATAAGAAATAGAGAATGAAAAACCATTGTTTTAAATAAATAATTTAACTATAATTAATTTAGATACTTGACGAAATAGCAATTATTTGTTAATTGTGAATAATGAATTAAGTTTATAAAATATACAGAAACTCTTGCCCTTTAATTATACTTGTACTAGATAGATTGATTTATACACAAATGTTCACGTAACACTAACTGGCACTGAACTTGACTGTTATAAGACGAATGTTTTAATGATGTTTGACCACTCGAACAATACTGGTATATCCGGAGGGGGGGTATTAGAAAGGTCTCTCTAACGGTCTCATTTTATCTGCTCTTTGTCTTGGAATATCAGTGAACTTAGTCCCTTCACTTTGCTACACTTGAAATCTCTTTAAAATCATAAATTTCAATTTTCCAAAATCTAACACATTTTTCAAAATTATTTCTATTTTTCCGTTTGCTTCTTCCATTTATAGATTTTTTCGACTTTCTTCTGAAATGAGATAAGCAGCAGTTTGATATGTAAGAAGATACACTTGTGGTAGACTCGATTTTATTCGTCATAGCATGCATGTTTTTTTGTTGTTCCGTGACCAGTTTCGGATTTTCATCCATCGTCAGAGTAATGCTGTCTACACGAATTTGACAGCTTTACTCTAACGATGGATAAATTTTCGAGCTGTATCGGAGATACATAAAAATCGTATTGTCCAAAAAGTGTTTTTTTTTATAAATTCTGTGTATGTGTACATAGAAATGTATGTACATATCCATTTTTTGAGAATATCTCTTTAGACTTTTTTTGGTATCACTCACTACATCTAACACTGTTGCCTGTATTTAAATTTTCCCGAAAATTGATTTCAAAGGGAATCAAATAACGTCTAGGTAACGTTGTTTTTTAAAGCAGTGTTAGCTACAATTTATTAAGAATAGTTAAATTATATATATAATTCCATCCATGTCTCAGTATCATTAGCTGATCTTTATTCAATAGAATAGAATAAGTTTATTTACAAATAAAATCATAAAAACAATACAACTGAAAGAAAGAGGTTTCAGGCTTCTGTGCCTATATACACTCTACAAGCTTTCATATTTACACAAATTAAAATAAACATTAATATATTATATAAGGAAAAAATAAACTAAAAAAAAAAAACCGTATCTACACAATAAATTAAAGAGCAGAATATGCTTAAGCCTCTTATGCTTATATTTTTTATATATAAAGAACTTAGATTGTAGTTAACAATGTTTGCTATATGACCATAGGGACTGTTTTCACAAGAGGTAATGAACTTTTGTGTAAGATAGGTGAATCGATAGGTGTCCATATGGGAAAAGATCCAACCAATCTGAGACATTTGTTTCGGATTCTTTGTAATTTTCCATAATTAGTAGGACAAGTGTTTGACCAGATAGGAGCCGCATATCGTGTACTACGATTGAACGTATGTACAGATAATGTATTAATTTTTTTGTTCAGAAAATTCAAAGTTAGAATTTCTGCTTGAGAGTGGAAATAGGCTGCATATGGCGCCTACAGATTTGTCACATACCGTATTAAAATGTTTTGTGAACGTCAGCTTTGAGTCTAACACCAGCCCGAGGTATTTAACTTCTTTGGCCCAAGGAAGGGTATTTCCATTAACTTTTACAAAATGGGTCAGATGTGGCCTCCTGCGTATAAATAAAATTGCTTCAGTCTTAGTATTATTTGGCCTAATTCTCCATTTTTTTTTAAAGTAATCAAAGCTTTTTTGAACGGCTATGGACAAATGGTTGGCTACTGTGTCAACTCGGAAAGAGGATATGGTGTATGCAGTATCGTCAGCGAATAGACAGCAGTTTGATTTTAATTTTAATTTAGCTAGGTCATTGATAAAAATATGGAACAGTGTTGGCCCCAGGACCGAGCCTTGGAGAACACCCATTGACCTTTCACCTGAAAAAGAACTATCGAGAGCAACACGGAATTTTCTATTAGTTAAATAGCTTTTGACAAAATAAATTAAATATCTGGGCAAATTGTATTGGATTAATTTATAGATAAGGCCATTGTGCCAAACACAATCGAAGGCCTTTTCTATATCTATCAAAGCCATCCCTGTATGTTTGTTCAAATTGAAATTGTGCATGAATCAAGTCAGTTACTCTAGCTAACTGTGCAGTAGTCGAGTGTTTAGGCCGGAAACCAAACTGACAAGATGACAGTAAACTGTTGCAGTCAATGAATGAGGTGAGCCGCTTTAAGATAATTTTCTCAGTGAGTTTACTAAAACAAGGAAGTAAAGAGATCGGTCGGTAACTACTAAGTAAGGATGGATCTTTACAGGGTTTAGGAATAAATTCCGGTTAGGAACAAAAAATGGAATATGCATGTTTCGACGGATAAAATATCAGCTGTTATCCAGCAATGCGGATCCATCCACATTTTCAATATTAATTATTATAATAATTTAGATTATTCATTAATATATTTTTTCTTCATTAATGCTTCAAAGTTATTAATGCTTCTTTTCTGTTTAAATATATCATTTTTAACCGATTACATACACACCACAGAACACACATACTCATACATTTTTTTCGTTATTTTTTTTACTTTTCCATCAATTTATTTATTGTTGTAAAAATGGAGCAATTATTCCACTAAATTTAGTGAAGAAAGTTCAACTTTCCATCACTGTCTAATGCAGTACTACTGCCACATATGTTTAATTACATAATATTCATTTTTACATTAATCACAGCGTTTTTTCTTTTCTTTTTTTTTTTTTTTTGGAGGTTAACGAAAGAAAATATTTTACCTATAACGAAACGTAAAGATATAGCCAATGGTGTAATGACCGTCTGTCAAATTGTACAATAAAAACAAAAAATAAAAACATTACTGTCAAAATAAAAATGGTGTATATATTGGAGACATATAATCAAAAATTGTACCAATAAACATTCAATGATAAGAGACGTTTATCATAATTTTAACTCAACTGTGCGTATCTGACCAGAGTTTGCCATTCAGTTCTCCCATTCCAACAACTTTGTCGCTTCTTCTATACTTAGAAATGTTTTCTCTGAAGTAAAGGAACATTTAGCAATGCAGCGGAGAGTCGTCACAGGGGATTTTTAACCAAGCACATTTAACATAATTTAATTAGCATCGGTAATTCAAGCTTATAATTTAGATCAAGCAATCATTTTTAAACTTTAACAGCCATGAAGATGAAGATAACAGCCATCAAAAGAATAAGTCTAAAATTAACAAAAATATTAAAGTTACGTTTTTTGATTGAAGTGCCTATTAAAAAAAAATCATGGTAGATTACACTTTTGGCAAGAAAGATGACTTCAATTTTCACATAAAGTTGCATTTTTTTTACATCAATTTATTTCAAAAAATTATGAAATGAAGAAACACTGCCTGCCACTCATACCACTCAAGGAATGGTAGTTCTTTATTATGCAGGTCCACCAATCTATCCAGTTTTTCATAAAAATCCGAATTTATTTTACACAATCTTCCTAGTCACAAATTATTGGCAGCCTTTTGTCCGGATACATTAATCACTATATATATATGTATAAAATATGAGTGTTTATACGCACGAAAAAACTGATTTTCCGTTTTTTCTTATAAACAGAGGAACTAATAGAAAGATTTAGTTATGTTACAATTTTTTTTCTTATATATTTAGTAAAATATCTTGAAAACACGATGCGTGAAAGCTAAATTTGGTTTTCTTTGGACCCTTCCTCCCCTTGCTGTTGACGAGATGAATTAAAATGATGTATAACAAGGAAGGCTATTGGTCCATATTCCAACACCTATTACATTACTCACATTATTGGATCCTTTCTACAAGATAAGAACCTTCCAAGTGAGACTTAACAGCACATACAGTACTAGACGACGAATTCTCGCTGGACTACCACAGGGAGCAATCATGAGCCCAATACTTTTCAACCTCTACTGCCCTGACATACCTGAACCTCCTTCAACGGCACTAGCCACATACGCAGACGACACCATGCTCTAGCTTCTTCCAACACAGACTTAAACAGAAGCATCATTGATTTACAGACGTCCTTAGATACAATATCAAACTGGTTCCAGCGATGGAAAGCTAAACGTTTCCAAAACTGAAGCAAAAATCTTCGCTCTGCGACGGTTTCGGAATGAGAACCTTCGTATACTGCATATCAACAACCAAGAACGCCCTTGGAAATAAAAAGACCAAGGAGTGCGCTATCTAGGCGTGATCCTGGACACAAGGCTCACCTGGAGACTACACATCAACAACTAAACTACAACAAGCATAAACCCGACTGAAACAGCTCTACCTGACATTATATGCCTCAGATCTCTCCTGACATATATGCCTGCCCATTCTGGATCACAGCAAGCAACACACTGACGAAACGATTATAGACACTTCAGAACAAAGTTCTACGAACAGCACTAAACACACCCTGGTTTATCAAGAACACGCAAATACATAAAGAACTCGATATTGCAGACATGCAGATATACACACACACACACACACACACACACACACACACATGACCAAATTAACAGACAGCTTCTTCTTAACACTTAACACATTACCAACAACATCACACTATCACATAGGCGAGCCTACTTCATCAAGAAAGCTGAAACCCCGACTTTATCAAGACCTCAAATTTTTTTTTTTTATCCTTCTGTTTAGCACTATGTGTAAAGCTCTAGTGAGCTGGTCCATGTATTTTGATTATAATAATAATAATAACCAATTATGGTAACCATGGCAACAGTTCTCTACGGGAATTGTAGCAAAAATGTAAATAAATAATCAGTTTTTCTTCCTAGGAGCCACTAAAGCTCACTGGCCGGTGAAGGACAGTGTTGTCAGTAACGAGAGAACACTGTCCAGAGACCGGCAGTGCACTGAGAAGGCTCCGGACGCCAACGACCATAGATGTTAATGCGCCTTAAATTAAAAAAAAAAAAATCAGTTAGATTAAAGGGAGAAATAGAATAAATAAACTGCATATATTGATTATAAATTTAATAATCAATTAATTTATGTGAAAATTAGCAATCCACTTTGTTTAATAATTACTTTCTCTTATTGCTATTAATAAGAAAAACATTGCAATCGTATCTAGTTTTCGAAAGTGATTTTAAAATTATGTAGATATTGTAATTATGAATTATGAAATGTTTGATAATAGTTCCCAAAACTTGTATAAACTATATATATATCTTCTAAATTAATGAAACTAATGCAGCAAAAAAGAATAAAAAATACTGAAGACTTGATTGAAGGAGCTTTTACATCTCGAAGTAATATTTCGAAAATGTGACCTGAGCTTAATACTCATTATATATACACAGCCAATGAGGAAGTAGAAAAAAAGAAGTCCTGGTTTTTTTTTTTCAAACTTTAGCCCTCTGTAATCTAAGGGGTATTAAAGGAAATATTTCAAATTTAATGAATGCACCAAAATTATATCCTAATGTTAGAAATGGGTTTAAATAGTATGTTTCTGTATACACTGCAAGTAAATTTTAATTATGTTTTAAAGATATCAAAATTGCCGGATTATAGATTACCTAAAATAACTGCAGATGAAATTGTAAATAAGAAAGTAAGCTGGTTTAAAGAATGGAATTTATTGTGCGACAGATTCAGTATTAACGTTGGTAACCAAAAAGGAGAATTAACAGAATGGAAATCTGATATAAATAAATTAATATGTAATATTAAACAAAATGAAATACAAGAAGCTGAATTGAAAGCAAGAAGTGGTACCTATCATAAACTTTACCCTAAATTAAATTATAATATTAACTATTTCCATCTTAAATCTATAAAAGATATACAGCTCATACTAAAAGCGAGATGTAAACTATTAAATTTAAATTATGAGCCCTTTAAACCAGATTTATGTCAACTGTGCTCATTGTGTAATTTTAAACAGGAAGAAGATGTAAAACACCTAATTGCCATTTGTCCCATTCTTAAACCTTACCGTATCAAATACTTTAAGAAATCCACACTTTCCGAAGATAAACTTTGTAGTTACTTGAATGGTCAAAACTGGGATCACCTTTGTAAATATTTACATAATTCTTTATGGTATAGAAAGCAATTAATCACAGAATTTAATTTCTTTTAATATCACTATATACAGATTATTGTAAAACAAGAGAATTTTAGTTTACATATATATTATATTATTTCCAGTTTTTCATATTTTATCTTTGTTTGGTTTTGTTTTCTTTCTTTATATTATTATTATGTACAGCAACTCTTGCTGACGGACTTTCGTCCAAAGCATAAAATGTTTTCTTTTCTGTTTTATATGTAGGTAATCTGTACTTAATTTGAAATAAACATTATTATTATTATTATTATAATGAATGCACCATTCCCAAGGACCCTTCAGTTTTTTTTTTTTTTTAAATAATTTATAATTTCCAGTTATATTCTAAAGATTTTGTTAAACCATTTTTTTTATCCTGATAAGTAAACGTCTAACGTTCCAATTTTAGTATATGTACCGCCGAAGCGATAGGAATGAGGAGGTGGATAGGTTTGCCAAATTAGGTGCCTCTCTCCCTTTCATTGGTCCAGAGCCTGCTGTTGGTGTGTCTTCTGACACATGTTTGTCGGGCTTTCAGACCTGGATGACCTCACAGCATCCATAAGGATGTGTGCAGTGGGTTGTCGGCAGTCTAAAATGCTCATTGGGGGCCCGGACGGAGCTTTGAGTAGTGGGGTCCGATGTCTTTCACGTACCTCCCTCAGGTATCTGGTTGGATTCCTCACTGGGCATTGTGGTTTAAGGAGACATCTCTATATAATGGGACTTGTGCCTGACCCTTTTTGTAGAGTTTGTGAAACTGAGGAGGAAACACCCATGCATTTGATGACGAAGTGTTTGGGTTGTGAGGAGATTAGGTTTAGGACCTTCGGCCGGAATAGGATGTCGGTAGAGGATCTTAAGCTGTGTCCTTTTAAGGTTTTGGTCCGATTTGTTCGGTCTGTTGTGAAACTTAGATGGTTAAAACCTGGGCCTGGATTTTCATTCTAGTCCCAGGGTAGGTACTCTTTAGGGGTAGCTATATGGGCCCGAGGGGGCTTTGGATAGCGTAGGGTTTACTTCCCTCCCCTTTTGGGAATAATAATAAACGTCTAACGGCCATTGCCAGAATTGGAAAATTCCAAATTTTCATTATAAAAATCATTCTAAAAGTTAAACGATGAATATATTTATTAAACTGTGTAGAGTAGAAACGGTTAATGTACTATTACTTGGAGTAGTATCTTCATATTGTATTGATGGTACCATGAAAGTTCATCTCCTTCAATTACTACTCCATTCAACCTACTACACAAGGGAGACTATATATGGACCACTCTCTTCATATAAAGAAGAATGCCATTAATCTCCCATACGAACTGAATTGACCTCTTCAATATAGGATACAAAGTTTTTTTTTTTTGAATTACGATCAATTCCGGGAAGTGCTTCGTTTTTTTTTGGTTTTTCTTTTATTGTGCTTTAAAAGGAAGTGTTGTGAATATTTGCAATTTTTGGAATTAAGTTTTCAATGGAAAAGCTACTTTTGAGATCGCGTAAATAAGAAAAGAAAAATTTGGGTTATATATTTGTATCTCAAAAAGGAAGAAAAACACAGAAAACTATAACTTGATTATCTATTTTAAGCGTTACCATGTGATCCAATGCGAAGGTTTCTAGCCAAATCCTTCAATACACACACACCCACACACGCAAGTATATTTATATACGTATTTTTGGGGAAGAGAATTGAAGAATAGAAAAAAGTACACGGACTGAACACTGAATATATCAAATGAGCAAAACAGAATACTGCAAGGATTTTACAGAATTAAGCTGGCACAGTGTTGGTGATGACGTTTTGTTGATGGTTGTTAGGAAATGACTGAATCTCAGACTTGATGATAGTTGAGTTCTATAATATATGTAATAGTTGTAGGAGGAGATGTTGGTTGTTGCTGTTGATAGATAAATAACACCTCAATATCGGTATAAGATATATAATTGATATATATGTATATGACTGACTGCCAAGGACTGTATACTTTACACTACAAGAACTGAACAGACAGACTGACGTGGCTAAACGTTTGGTTGTTGCTGTTGATAGATAAATAACACCAATATCGGTATAAGATATATAATTGATATATGTGTATATGACTGACTGCCAAGGCTGTATACTTTACACTACAAGAACTGAACAGACTGACTGACGTGGCTAAACGATGTGTACAACTCAAGTGTGAGACTGTGAACAGAATATCTCTTTTTGACTCTGTCTCTCGTATATATATCCCCTCTCCTCTCTCTCGAGAGGGGCTCTTTCTCTCTGATGCGTGGTGGGGGTTCACTCGCTAGTGTGGATGAGTGGTGGGGGTTCACTACCCCTACATATATGATACTTAACTCCCCTACTTCGTCTTCCTAGTGTGTTAGTTAGGCGGATCTTGATCTCTTTTACGCTTAGAATTTCAATCGCTTGCTTCCGCTTCATGTGGCGTCGTATTGAGTAATGAAGCTTTGGGCGGTGCCTTATAATTTTTTTAGAGGCGTGACACGCACCAGCAATCCCATTACAGTGGTTGTATTAACTTCAAGCTTTCCTCTAGAATATCGGACGGTTCCATTAACTAAAATACAGCCGGAAAATATCAAGTTTGAAAAAAAAAAACGTTTATCAGGATTTTTGTTTCAGTTTTTCCGCGAATTTCTGGAAAATGGATCATCCAAAGATACTCTAAAATTTAATGAACACAATGCACATTATAAAGATATGAATCTATACAACTCTCATTGGAGTAATGAATTTCTTCTTTTTTTTTATGTAATTTCTATATATATATATGCGTATGTATTCATGTTTAAGTATCATTATGTCTATTTTTCACTTCCTCTATTTGTACTTTCTAGCTCTATTTGTATTTACTGTAGCTTTCTCAGTGTACTGTCGGCCTACGGACAATGTTTTTATATAAATCCATGCATACACAGATGCGCATACAAACATACGTATTTAACACGCTGAGATGCCGGGATTCAAGTCCAACTGTGTTGCCCTTAAATTTTTCTCTTCCTAGCAGCCTCTTACAGCTCCGTGTTCCGGTGATGCGCAGAATTATCTGTAACGAGACAACAACTGTACGTAGGCCGGCAATACTCTGAGAAAGTTACGATAAGTACATATAGAGCTAGAAAGTCAAAAAGTGTAAAATATACATAAAAAAAGATACATAAACATAAAATACATACGCATATGTACATACATAAATATTATACGCAAATACATAATTATCTTGATTTATCAATTTATTTTTTTTGTAGATTGTAGATTGTTGTAGGGGATAATTGCACTGCGTCCTGAAAGATCTATTGGGCCCTCTGGAGCCTTCTCCAATGCACTGCCGGCTTCCAGCAGCGTTCTCTGGCTACAGACAACACTGCCCATCATGGGACAGTAACTGTAGAGACTCCTAAGAAGAGACAAATCTAAGGGCAGCATGCTCGTATTCAAATACCTCACACTCATATAAAATACACGCATATACAGATGCGCATGTTCACATACGAGTCTCTACAGTTACTGTCCCGTGATGGGCAGTGTTGTCTATAGCCAGAGAACGCTGCTGGAACCCGGCAGTGCATTGGAGAAGGCTCCGGACGGCCCAATAGATCTTTCAGGACGCAGTGCAATTATCCCCTACAACAATTTACAATCTACATAAAAAGATAAATTGATAAATCAAGATAATTATGTATTTGCGTACATATTTATGTATGTATTTTATGTTTATATATCTTTTTTTATGTATATTTTACACTTTTTTGACTTTCTAGCTCTATATGTACTTATTGTAACTTTCTCAGAGTATTGCCGGCCTACGTACAGTTGTTGTCTCGTTACAGATAATTCTGCGCATCACCGGAACACGGAGCTGTAAGAGGCTGCTAGGAAGAGAATTCTAAGGGCAACACAGTTGGACTTGAATCCCGGCATCTCAGCGTGTTAAATACGTATGTTTGTATGCGCATCTGTTTATGCATGTATTTATAAGAGTGTAGGTATATGTATTTGTATAAAAAATAAATTTAGAATATGAGAGTGAGAGAGAATAAGAGACAGTAACAATTTTTTTTTTTTTTTTTTTTACTTTAGAAAATATTCGACTCCTTGATACAAGGAAAACATGAAATCTAATTTGTATTATTATAAAAAAATATTTGATTTGTTATCAGGATGTTACTATTGAACTTTTTATTGATTCTAATTATATTTACGTAATTAAATATTATTAATATTGTATCCTATTACGTATAATATATATTAAATGATGAATGTAGAAATAAATAAATATATAAATAAAAAATCTATGAGCTAGACGAATATTTTATAATTTATTTGGAAATAGAAGTTAAGCTGCAATAGAGGTACATGTTTTAAGCTAGCAGTACATATATTATAAGAAAAATGGCAATACAAGCAGCCTTCTTACTTGAAACTGTTATTCATGATCTACTGCCGTCCTCAAATAAAAAAAAAGAAAAGAAGTGGTTTGAAAAGTAATTTTTCATATTAAACTAAATAATGGAAACCTCGCTAGGAAAGAAAGCAATATTAAATTTATTGTGACAGAGCAAACAAAGCTTAAAAAAAGGAAGTAAAAAAAAAAATAGGTCATGTATAAGAAATGCAGATATAAAAACGACAGAGACATAGCTGAGCATGAAGACTAGGATGTTGTAGATTGTTGAAACTAGGATGTTGCGAATAGTATAATAAGTGTGATAATGTGTACACGCTACTCTCTAGGGGGAGCATTAACAGACAAGATGACGGCCGCACGTTTTGTTACTCTATGAAATTAATTTTCTTGCCAAAATGTATAACACAAGTTGACTAGGTGGCGGAAAATGGAACAATCTCTGAACATAGAACGGCGGTAAGCAATTTGAACATTAGAGTTACTTGTCTAATACTATATATATACACATACACACCGCACCAACTATAAGCGAAAGAGTGAAAACACTTGTGACATTTTCTTAGCTAAATCACTCCAAAATTAAAGTAAATACAACTCTCTGTAAAGCTATTTAACTTTCATAATTAAATTTCTTAGCACTGTTCAAAGTTTGGGAAATTTCCCATTTTCTATCATTGATATTGTAAGGGTGTAGTGAGAAGATGTTGGTTGTTGCTTGATGAGTGATAAATAACACCTTAAGATGGGTATAAGATATATAATTTGATATATATGTATGTGACTGACTGCCAAGGACTTTACACTGTAGAGTTTAGAACTGAACTGAACTGACAGATTGACGTGGCTAAAATGATATGTACGGAGTGATGTTAAACTGATGTGTAAATCAACAGAATGATAATGATGTGTAAAACTGAATTTAACCGCATGATCTCTGACTGACCATCTCTTATATATATATATATATATATACACTGGCCGAGCCTCTCCTCTCTGTGCGAGAGGGGCTGTTT
Organism: Triatoma infestans; assembly: GCA_011037195.1. NCBI lineage: Eukaryota > Metazoa > Arthropoda > Insecta > Hemiptera > Reduviidae > Triatoma > Triatoma infestans. Next base: position 54,720 of record JAAEAF010014561.1, read on the forward strand.
CTCTCCGCTAGAGTGGATGAGTGGTGGGGGTTTCACCCAAACCCCTGATGTAGTGTAAAGTCCTTGGCAGTCAGTCATATACATATACATCAAATTATATATCTTATACCCATTTTAAGGTGTTATTTATCACTCATCAAGCATCTACAACCAACATCTCCTCACAACACCCTTACAATATTAAACATTATTACCCGGCTTTCTCTAAAATACTAGTAACTCTTGCCATAAAATTTCTGGTTTTTAATTCTGTCTGTCGTTGCACTGCGTGTTATAGGGCTCAAGTCTTGGGAGTGATAAACAATAGATGAACTTGAAAAGCTACAACGATTCATTATTAAAATGCTTCTTGCGCTTCCATCTTTCATGCTACACATAGAAACTGACTGTGATAGATAAATGAAACGTCACTTTAAATAATCACTTTTAAAATTTTTCCACGAGCTTAGACTCGCTAAAACTCTTGCTGTTGCAATAATGCAGTGTATAAAAACTTTCTCAGCGATATTCTTGTGAATTTACTTCAATCCCTTAATGACCTTGTTCCCGTGGAAATCACAACTTTTCTGTATTGTTAGACGAGATCCGGACTAGGGCATCGAGAGGAGTATATTAGCCGTGCCACTTCATCTTCTGAGTGCCGTGTCCCTTCACAATGATCTTCAACGATTAAGACCTCGGAAGAAGATTGTCAAAATATATGGCAGCTACTGATAATTGTATTTCGTCATGCTGGGGTCTGTATTACGAACGATATTTTTCACTGCTCCCGAAGTGCAGGATCAACATGAAACGTTATATACGAGTGATTTCCGATACAGTAAATAAAAAAGGATCAATCTCTAGACATCCAGCTTCTCTATTTCTGAAGGGATCGAACCGGGTGGAAGGTGGCTTTTTGTGAATCAGTATCTCCATTGGAATTTGATCTATCAGGGACCTGTTCTTCTCACAGATAAGTCCTGATTCTTTTATATCCTACAGTAAATAAAGAAGACGGTAGAGCAATAAGTAGTTCTGTGCACAATGCATTATAGCCATTTACAGCAGTAACCGAAAGTAAAAATTCATTATAATAATAGAGTAGTCCTAGAATGGTTCAAAACAAAACAAAAAAAAATCTTCCCAAATTAATACATACTTGACAGCAACTTTTGTGGTTTATGTGTAATCCCCCTTTTTTTTATTAGGCTGGCATAGATCCAGCCACCGACCAGGCGTCATGGACGGAGCGGAAGCACTAGTTATTATTATGTATTACTCATATTAATTACATCAAATAAAATCCACGAACAAGATCGGGTTTCGAACCCAGTATCAAAACACATCTCAGCTTTGCGGTCCACGCCTGTAACCACAGCTTTAGCGGTGCCTATAATAGCCGTAGGACCTCACAAGACCCCTAACCGTACTAGATTTCAGTTTCCTATACAATATTCCATTCTTCAAAAAGAAGAATACGAAGCTGTTCTACTTCACCAGTTTGTCTGGAGGCACAGAATGGTGCTTGTCCTCCCCTGTAATGTCTCATAAGTATTCAGTAGGATTCATCTAGAGAAAACGTTTTGGCCGGTACTTTGTCTTAATCCTAGATTTGCACCAAGTATTTGGCGATAACTATATAGTTATATGGAGACTTACATTATTAACATGCATTAGAAAGAGTCCATTCTCTGATAAATAGCGCAAATGGGACGGACAACTTCTTCTTCAATGTTCTTTTGAACGGTCAAAGTTTCGTTTTGTTTGGCAACGTCCGTTGAATTCTCCTCAACAAGTGATTCCCTCTAAAAGGCTATAATGAATGCATTGTGCATAGAACTACTTATTGCTCCACAGTCTTCTTTATTTACCGAAGGATATAAAAGATCCAGGACTTATCTGTGAGAAGAACAAGTCCATTATAGATCAAATTCCAATGGAGATACTGATTCATAAAAAGCTACCTTCCACTCGGTCCGATCACTTCAGAAATAAAGAAGTTGGATGGAAAATGTGCTTGGAATATGGGAGCGAAAAGTATTGCGGAAGATCTACGGCTCGGGATATATTTACGGTGAATACAGGATCTGAAAAAACGAAGAATTCAAGAGGCTATACGGAGAACCCGATATAGTTTCTTGTATAAAAAAAAAAGGTAGTTTGAGATAGCTCGGCCATGTCGAGCGGATGCCCCATCACCGAGTACCAAGAAAAGTTTCATATGAGTATCGGGGGGGGGGCATTAGCCTCATATGAACTTATTCATTAGCGTAGAGGTCGTGAATAAGATGGTTGGGAGGTGCAGAAAGCGATTTGCGGAAAGCAGGTATCAGAAGATGGCGCCAAAAAGCTGAAGATAGGGAAGAGTGGCGCTCTCTCTTGAATAAGGTCCAGGTCCTATTATAAGCATAGCACCATATAATAATAATAATAATAATAATAATAATAATATAATAATAATAATACTAATAATAATAATAATATAAATATAATCCATCTTCAGTGCTTGAGTCCGATAGGTACACGCTCTATTATGATATCGATTCTTACAGATAGGTCGATCCCAAACAACAGACCTGATGTAGTGTTGCGGGACAAGCAAATGAATGTGGCACATTTGATCGATATTGCTATTCCCGGTGATCACAATATTCAGGGTACTCTGAGCGAATAGGTGCGCAAGGACCAGGACTTAAAAGAAGAGACTACCAATATATGGAAATTGGAAAAAGTTTATGTTGTTCCTATAGTCCTCTCAGTAACTGGAATAATTCCGCAAGCCCTACATGATAGCATAGGGCTAAGACAAGAAATTTATATCCAGATACAGAAGTGTGTCATTTTAAGCTCTTGCAGGATGCTGAGAAAGTTTTTAGGTTAAACAGATGAGAGTGCTTGGTTTAAACCCGTACCTCATCTTAAATACCAGCAGAAAAAGCTGAGAATAATAATAATAATAATAATAATAATAATCGGAACCCGCTCGTATATAACGTTTCATGTTGATCCTGCACTTCAGGAGCAGTGAAAAATATCGTTCATAATACAGTCACCTGACGTCATCGTCATCGTGACGATATACAGTCATCTCTAGCTACCATATATTTCCACTACCTTCCCCCCGAGCGTAATGGTCTTAATCGTTGAAGATCATTCCGAATGGACGCGACACTCTGGGAACCTCGGAAATTTATTGTATACTTGCGCCCATCATTCGTCCGGCTCAGTGTAGTTAATTTCTTTAGACTATATATAACAATTTCTACCTTAAAACTTTAAATAAAACAAAATCTAAAATGTAAACTTTCATAGATATGAAGTAAAATTGTGTTGAATCATTAAGAGTTTCAACTAATCCCCTAATTTAGTCCACTAATCAACTAATCTCATTATCATTGATAATTCGATGGACAACACGTTAATGTAAACAACAAAAATATTACAATGCCTTTATTTATCTTTGCTCCAAACGGAATTAAATTTATAAAAAACAAAAATTAAAGAAAATATTTAGTGTAAAACAAACACACGATTTTTATATTTTATTGCAATGATTACAATTTTATTTCTTAACATTGGAAAATTACTTAATTTGATCATTCTAATCTAAACCAATTTAAGAGAATGGGAGCCGCACCTTATTTGTCTTTGGTATGTACAAAGGAGCTGAACGAGTCCTACACTGCAGCACTACCAGCAAACCCCAGAAATATTGATTGTGCAATTCATCAATCAATATCATTAGGGAAAAGGTAAGTGGTTAGCGTACTGGATTCCCATGCGGAGGAACAGGGCTCGAGTCCATGTGTGCTACCCTTAGATTTTTTCTTCCTAGGAACCTCTACAGCTCCACTGTCCGTTGATGGGCAGTGTAACGATTAACGAGAGAACACTGTCCGGAGGCCGGCAGTGCAGTGAGAAGACTTCGGGCGCAAATGATCATAGATGTTGACGCGCCTTAAATTAAAAAAAAAAAAATATCATCAATACGATATCCTCCAATCCCTCAGAATCCACCTAAATTATTAAAAACAATGGTTAACATTTTCATAAACAGTCAGAGAAGGAGAGAAAATATATCTTAATTAACTTAAAGAAAAAAACTAATTGCTTCAATAATGGCCGTTTGCCAACGAAAAAGTATCAGCTAAATAAAAAATAAATTAAACAGTAGCAGAAATAGAAGCTATTTAATTTATTCAACAGTACATTATAATAAGATTAATTACTAATTATATAACTTGTTACGAACAATAATTAGAGGTAACAAGTAAATTTCTTTAATGAATATTATTGTCCAATAATGTAGCTAGTACAGTAGGTATTCTTCAGTGTTGGTTATGACATAAAACATGTTATATTACATAACTGTGAAGTTATATAACTTGGTGAGTTAACAACTCAAAAAGGGCGTGGGCAGTCCTCAGCAAATCTAAGATGATTTTGACCATTTTTTATTGTCGATATAATGTTGTTATCTAAATGCAATATCAAGTTTGAGCTGTCTGCGATTTTTCGTTGTTCACGCATTTATAGACAAATAGACAAAGCCACACATACACATCCTCATTCACAGACAATTTCCTAAAAACCTCTTACAGAGTAAGAGAAAGTAAAAAAAAAAAATACCTGAATAACTTTCTCTTATTAAAATTGCCACTGTACAAATAGACAAATATTCTTAAATTGAAATAAAACTTCGAAGTTGTAATTCTATTCTTTCTTACCTCTGTAAAGAAAGTATTGCAATCGTGTCAATTTTAGTAACTCAATTTAATGATTTTTTTCACCTGGAATTAAAAAGTGGGATACTACCATGGTTCCTCTTTCTTTTAGTTGGTATCCATAAATGAGCTTTCGCTCATACCTGCCAGGGTTCGTTTTACAAAAAATGGATGTCACTACGCCAATCAGTTTGGTGTGCGAGATCTAATCCGTACAGAAGTGCCTTAAGACACATTCCCGGCTTGGCCCATTGAAGGGAAGATTTGAGGTACGCTCAACCAGCGCGCTGAATTCAGCAAATGTACTTCCAGCAAGTTTCTTCGCGCTCAAGTGATATCATGGACACTGAAGTTATTTCTCAAATTAAAACCACAACGAGATCAACCTTAATATGTAATAACCAACGGAATAGAAATTACTGCTTGTGCCCGTAGTTAATTATTCGGTATCTAAAAGAGATACAACGTGGTTTACTCTGATCGCACGCCTGATGCCATGTACTACTTTTGATCCTTACCTGGGGGATCAAGGCATAGTCAGCCAAAAAACTTATGTTAACCACAAAAAAAAAGAAGGTGTGGGATGTCTGCAGACAGGCATCTTACACTCAGCCTGATCATTAGATACCATGACTATGTAATAGGATCCGAAGAGCGGAGAAACACAAAAATGAATCAATTTAGTTTACTTGCTACCTAGGCCAGACTAAGGTGGGAGACTATATATACAGCCGAGCTAGCTCTACAAGGGACAGTTTTACAATAGTTTACGATGAGTTAACATCCAATCAGCAACCTATCTACTACCTTCTTATTACTCAGCCACTCTGTCTCTTTATATTTCTCTCGCTACCTAACTTCTATTTTACTGTAAAGTCCTTGCAGTCTGTGTCTTCTATTCATTATACAGTGTTCAGCATATTATCTAGTTTATTTCTCTAAAACCCTTTTCTCTGTAAATTCTCTCTCCTTCTCACATCCATTATAACTGGTTACTTGCCACGAAGAGGCGGCTGGCTGGGGAATGAACTTGTAATACGCTTGTGAGGTCCATAAGAAGTGATGGTTCCCAAACGCAAAAACCCAAATGAACTCCTTGTTTAAAGGCCAGTATATTTCTCTGGAATTACCCAATCAGTACATACATAAATCTAGGGACCCTCAAATGTTATTTGACAGCACTCATCCCTGGAGCCCTGCCGTCATATGGCAAATCCGGGCCATTGTGGCGAACAATCACACCGGCCAGAGGATTTTGGTCACAATAGTCAGCCGGAAGTACAATTTGACTGTCCCCCCCCCCGTTAGTCCCTGATTTTCTAGAACATTCCGCCCACAGTACTTCTTCAAACTTTATATACTCTCTTACAATCATCATTACATTGCCCTATAATTTTGATTTGAAACATTCTTCTAGGTATATAAAAATTTTAAAAAAATTTGGTTAGAGAGCTGCAATGTTAAACATTTACAATTTACGATTCTATCACTAAAAAAATTCAAAATTAAAAAAAAAAAAAATCGGTTAACCAAAAGTGAGAATTTACTGAACAACTTTTCGAAGATTTTCCGAAATTTTCTTGGTTTCAATGATTTTCTTTGACAACTTGAAATGTTAATTGTACTTTGACAAAATCTATCACAAATTAGAGTACCAATTAGTTAAGTAGAATTCGTCAGCTTTGTAAACTGTATCAATTCCAGTAAGAGGAAGTTATTTGAATATTTTATCATATTTTTTTTGTTTTATTTATTTCCAGAAAATATTATAAAATACATCCGTGTAAACTCAGTTTCAAAAATATCTATTCATAAAGTAATATCTTCCCCTTAAAGCGATAAGAAACATTTTAAAAAAAAAAGCCTTAACCTTCCTAATTTATATTTATCTCGAATATTTCCCCTAATTTACATTTACTGTATGAAATTCATAAACAAAGCTTGTTTAATATTCGTACAAAAGAAATAAATAAACAAAAAAAAAAAAAAGAAAGAAAAATCAAAGATCCAATTTTCCAAGATAATGTACTGAATTGGAAAATAACTGAAAGGATGATAATGAATTTCAATTGTTGTACACTCCTAACTTGGGATTATTGGACCACATAACTAGAACAACATCCTTGATGGTGAAATAGGTTGAATGTAATGATTTCAGAATTGATCGTAAAGAAGAAATATAGGGGTAATTGACGTATAATTGAATTTTGGCATTGTTACTGCAATAAAATGGGCCTGCTAACTAAATCGGCTAGTTCATTATTTTTTTTTTTTGGCACGTATATATATTTGGGCCATTCCAGTGCTCTACAATAGATTTTACATACAGTCAACATAAAAATAAATTGGATATTTTTATAGGATTGTATCAGTTCTTCTAGCTTTTACTAGTAAAAGTAAAGTAATGCCTATTTTTTCAGGTGGGCTTAACGTCCAACTACCAAAGTAGGTGTCGTGGACGGGGGCGGAAGCACCTAATTTACCATTAACATTTTTTAAATAAATATAAAATTTAGCAGTTTATACGCTGGACTCGAACTGGGGACTTCCCACTTACAAGTCCATGCTCATAACCACTACACCAACACTCGCCCCTTTTACTAGTATATTATAGAAATAAATATTGCGGAAAAAAATTTCAATGATCTAAATATTTATCCTTTGTAACATAAATTAACTACCTCATTAAATTTTGATTTTATTACTTCCTTTAATAAATGAACTTTATGTGTTTCAATTCTTAGCATATTGCTTATGACTGAAAAAAATGCATGACCTAAGTTTATCAACTACAAGGACCTTTTTCACACTATATCGTCTGATTATTGTTAAAGAGGGATGAACAACGCAATGACGTCAGGTTTCATTCCTGAGGTTACTTTATTCTTCCTCCTAAAACAGTCTGAAATAAGGCAGAATCTACCATATTATTGCCAGGTCACCTTCACTTTGGATCCATTCCCGGATACAGAACTTTGGTTGGTAAGAAATTGGAGCGGCTGATTTTATAATGGCATCTGTAATGGAAACAATCACCATCAAATTCGCCACTTAAAATGGACTAGTTTCAGCTTTTGAGGCACCACCTTTGTGCCTTCAAACGCACTTCAACTGGGCATTACCTCTTCTGTTACGTCTACTTCAATATATTGACGAATGAGCTTCAGTTTCGCAAAAAAATATTGGGGACGTCGTCGCCAAATAAATTTTTAATAAAGAGGGTCACGAAATCAACACTAACGAATTAACAAGTCCTTAAATCACCACTGAAGGATTCAGCCAAATATGACCACACTAGCTAATTACCGTTAGAGCAAGCTATATTTCTAACTAAACACCTCGCGCTTTAAGTAAACACTACGATTCTACATTCTTTACTGAGCCTCCAACCGCACGTCAAGGTATAAAAAGACGGAAATCTGACGGCTTAGCATCACTCGCTAGATAAACTTTAAAGAATACAGAGAGTCGCTAGATCAAATTTAACGAGTTTTAACGTCTCAAGATCAGCCTTGAAAGATTTATCTACCTAATCTCCCTATATCAATTCCACATGCTACCAATATTCATCATTCTTCGCTCAATGACTCTACCTTATAATATATATATTCTTCTTACCTCATTATGTAAATCATTGAATATAAATTGTGAATTTAGCGTCAGTTTGTGTGTTCATCAATTTAACAATTTATCAATCTTCAGCCTGCAACTCTTACAATATCGTTTGACATTTTTTTTATTTTTTCAACTTTAATAAGGAGTTAACGTTTTTATCCCCCCCCCCACCGTTTTCTAAAAAACGTCACTTGCTATTTGAGCTGTCACCGAATCTTGGGGTCTTGCGCAGATATCCCAACATAACAACTCAAACAACACCTACATTGATACCCTAAAAGCTGCAGTAATAGTTGACGTATGCAATTAATTACACGCATTTATATAGCATGAAGAATTCTAGCTCACATCGCACATGCATATATATATATATATAAAAACACACAACACACACACACACACACACACACACACATCCATCTGAACCTTGCCATAATTTACATAAGACTACAATAGAAAACATAGATGCCACAATAAGTCTTTTAGATAGCAGTGGATTTCTGGTCACTTCCTCCACATATCTTTATCTGAATTGAATAGATAACCCAAGTTTTTTGACGGTTACCAAGTCTTTTGTTTTTTCTTCATTTTTTTTTTTTTAATCGATGTTTTAACATTAACAACTAATTAACATAATACATAAGTCCTTCAATAAATAAAAACGACAAATGATTCTACTTTTAATTTGATGTAATTAAAAGAATCTTACAATTTATCTATTTTTCGACAAACTACTGAAATATATTTATGTCCCCCATCTCTTTACTAATATTTTAATGTCGGTAGTAAAAAATTCTTTGTCTTGTGTGTGAAAAGTGAGCCAGTTTTGGACATTTGTATTCAGTTCTTGCTTACTGTGAAACTTGGCTCTGTCTAATCACTTCTTGAGATGGGAGACACAGTCTCGTCACATGTTATGTGTACTTTCCAAGAAAGTCTATCTCCTTCACACAAATAACGTTATTTGAGTTTCATGAAAACATGAAGTTTGATACCTTTCTGTGATGGTCTAACAGCTGGTTCACTTTATTATGAATAGATAAAGGTATTTATTGATAAAATAGTCCTTTTTAATTTAAACCTATTCTGAAAGGAAATAAATGATTATGATTTGTAATAAATAATAATTATTTACTCTTTTTCATATTTTTACGTTCATGCGGTTGCAGAAATAATTTAATATGTAAGTAAAGTATTTTTACATTCATGTTCAGTTGTGTAATAGATTGCTGGAAGCATATCATACTGCAACAAAAACAATCACATAGCAATCGGCCTAACTGCTACGTCATCCGCCATGTCACATGAGACGTAACGCATCTTCATAGATAAGCTCTAGGTGATCAAGATCTGTCTTGCTCAACCCCTAGGAGACTAGAAGGCGTAGTAGGAGAAGTTTGTTTTACAAGCATATATATATATATATATATATAAGGGCTAGCTAGACTCAAACAGACAATCTACAATTCAGTCTTGTACAACTTAGCCAGATTATTTTGTCAATTAATCTACATAAGTCCCTACTTTTCTTTGGTTCTGTACATTTCTTGCAATACTCTGCTTCTCAGTCAGTATGTCAATGTTCAGTTAGTGTACTTTTCTCTTCTACATCTTTCGCTGACCAACTTCATAAAAACTCCATTGCTGTTGCCAATAACTGAACGCAAGTGTAAAAAAGCATAACTTTACTCACTGTTTGATAAATAACTAATTTTAGAAAGCTGAACTTTGGTAGCACAAAGGAGTCACAAGCTGGCGCGTTGAATTGTGTTTTATTGCTGTAAAGTTTAAATTCTCTGATAGAAGGTGTCTTCACATTCTCCCAACCAGGTTACTGAGCCTACCAAATGATTTTTCCTAAATAAAAAAGGTCATATACCGTGTTTTCTAAAAAAACATCCTAAGCTTTTCTTAAAAAAATAATCTAATTGAATATATGGAGTTTGAGTGGAAAGTGAAAATAAACGTAGAAAAAACGAGAAATATTTGACGATATTCCGTTTAGTAATAAACGGGTTAAAGTGAGATGAGGAATGATCCACTCCATATTTGGATATTGTGTTTCTTTTAAAACATATAAACAAAGAAATTGATTTATACAACTCTATTGAATTAGAACTAATAATATAAGTAGAATAAACTGAAAATAACTTACCTTAGTGTACACGCCGGCACTGGAGAGCTCATTTTCTATGACCATAATGATGATGCCAAACATGCCCATAACAAGTGCATAATCACTAATTCTTTTCCTCTTCTCGAACAGGGCTTTCCTCCTGCCGAGACGGTAGCCTACGTTAGGCTTGTGTTTGCTGCCGTTTAAGTTGCCGGACGAACCGAGGCTTTGACCTTTGCAGATAAGACCACCGCCAAGCGCCCGTTCCTCAGTGTACCTTGGATACTCTGAGTGGACGCCGACCAAGGCAATGCCTGCCTCCTCGGCCCCAGCCACACCTCCGGCCACGCCGCCCCCGCCCGTACCACCGCCCTTCATCGCTCCGGGGATTGAGAGAGTGGACACGGGCTTCCGCAACTGTGAACAAGACAAATAATAATAAAACTAATTAGAGATTTAATACAATTATAGACAGAAAAATAGGTAGACAGGTGGACTGTTATATAGAGAAAGTTTTGTTAACACTGATGTTACATACTCAATCTTCCAAGTGAAGTGGGAATTGAGATGTCGAGTTATTTATCTATGATTACTGGATCCTAATAACATGAATTGATAATAATTTTTTGAATAATAATAATTAAATTGAATAAATCAATAAATAAATAAGACCTTTGGGCGAACCAGTCCATGAACAGTAAAGACTTGCCAGACGAGTATTTTTACTGGAAGAGGGAATGAGTACTCCTTGATTCGCTCGCCGTTTATTAGTCCTGGCCTTCGCTACTTATTCCAGTTTTTTTTTTCATTTGTTTTTAATTTAAGACTCCTAAACATGTATGATCATTTGCACCCAGGGCCCTCCCAGTGCACTGCCAGCCTTTTGACAGTGTTCTCTCATTACAGACAGCACTGCCCATGACCGAAGAGTGAGCTGTAGAGGCAGGCCCCTAGGAAGAGAAAATTTAAGGGTAGCACGACTGGATTCGAACTGTAATGACATGGCAAAGTCATAGCAATGTCAAACATTCACAACAGATAACAAAGAAAGAATAATTTACAACTAGTGGCCTAGCCAGCTGCCTGACTTCAAGAAAGGCCGCGGGCAAACAAACAAACCAAGGGTAACACCCTTACATCAAAGCAACCACCGCTAAGGCTGGCCACTGACCTAAATCGGTAGCCAGCTGCTGTCATCAAAGCAAGCACCGCTAAGGCTGGCCACTGACCTAAATCGGTGGTCACCAAACTAACCAAGGTCGCACACTAGGACAGATGTCTTGGTGTGAGTGTGGCCAACACTAATATATAAACTTCGCCCGATTGGAAGAGGGGATGATTATACGATTATACTTGAGTACGTCTTCATATACGAGCAGCAGTTTACGCGTCCCTATACAGTTTTTATTTATACTTATTACCTTTAGTTGTGCATCTTAGTTCATTTATCTTAATCATTCTAATTTATTAGTTATTTATCTTCTATTTATTTCTAAGTGTTTCTTGTTAATAGTTACCATTTTTTACATTTAAATTATTGTTCAAATACAGTCTATTTTTATAAAATCCGTGTTAATAATTCGAGCGCTAACTTCCAAAAATCTCTAAACTAACTTCCGCCCTCTTCAAGACATCTACTACATACCTCAGGCATCACATTAAACGATTCCACAACATCTTGCAGTATCACGGTGGGATCAGATCATCCAATAAACGATTCCACTACAGAACCCGGAATCTTCGCATTGCTAGTCCAGCAAGCTATCACTAAGCTAATCCCTTACCTACTTATTCCAGTTCCACACTATTTCTCACCATCTTTGCCACATGGGTATCAAACCTGAATTCTCGGATCACTAAATTACGCTAGCCACTAGACTAAACAATGAGGGCATTGAATAAATAAGTGGACGTAATTATTGAATTTGATGTTTCTTGATGAATATTCGAGAAGGATATCTTGGTATTTTTTTGGAAGGAAGAAGGGAAGACTTACTAAAAGAATACATATATGAGAGACTGCTTATGTCTTACTGTTCTAACTTCACTTAATATGGAATTTGAAGGAACCGTGAACTTTGAATTCATACCAAATATTTATCGAAATGTTTTTGTAATTTTTGGGTAAAAAAAAAGTCGTTTTACTTTCTCTACTACTGCAACAGATAATAATTCGAACTCGGTCAAATTTTTGAAATTGTGTTTTTTCTCGCAAATACATGATGTATCGAGATGCCTGAATAAAAAAAAAAAAAAAAATGTTCTCAACAAAAGTAGGTTAACCATAAGTGCGACTAGGTTTTAGCTTTATGCAATTTATTTAGAAAAAGACAATAACGATTTCCTTTAAACTTTGAATGCTCACTGCTCAAATATAAACCTATCATATTTATTTTTAACATTTTTACGAAATAATAAAAATCATTTTTTAGATAGTTCTAAAACGTCATAATTTTTGACGTTAAATTTCAAATGTTATATGATTTTCGTTTAGTTTCGATTAGCGCTCTCTATTGGAGTACAATGCAATCACTTGTAGTACCTGCCTAGGTTGGTACTTGTCTAAACTCTATCCCAATATTTATGTTACGACAAATGATTTAAATTGGAAGTTTAATAGAAATTTGTCATTTTTTAAAGAATTGTACAAATATGAGTAGGTGAAAATCGTGTGAGGGATTCACACCAGATATTTTTTCAATAAGCTGAGATTTAGTTGAAAGCGGGGCTCCGCAAAATTTTCTTTAAGGCAATATATTTTTAGGGCTTTTATTTTGACATATTTTCCAAGGAATGTAGCTTTTTTGGGGTTTCACTCTGCAATACGATTTCAATATAAATATGATTACAGCATGTGGTTAGGAGTTAAGGGAAATAAAGATTTAACAAAATGACCGACTTCTATGGACATTTGTAAGTACTGTAGTTAGAGGATGTGTAATGGGATCCGAAGAACTTAGTTACTCGCAATCTAGGCCAGACTAGGGAGGAAAATTCTATACATATATATTGGATGTGTTAGGCGGAGAGAATTTAGGTCTTGTTCGATGATATAAGAAGAAGACTTGGTTAACACTGGTTAACTAATATATTAATTAAGAGAGGCACAGACTGCCTGGAACTTTACAATAGAGAAATGTTTTAAGGTAGAGTGATATGAAAATGACACGTAGTAATTGGGATGTATTGAACTGAATTCGACTGTGTTTTTTGTGAACTGTCCGTCGCTATATTTATACAGCTTCTCCCACTCCAGTCCGAGAGAGTGGTTGAGCTTCATCCTTGCTCTCTTTGGTTGCTGTTACATCATAAGAAGACTTGGTTAACACTGGTTAACTAATATATTAATTAAGAGAGGCACAGACTGCCTGGGACTTTACAAAAGAGAAATGTTTTAAGGTAGAGTGATATGAAAATGACACGTAGTAATTGGAAGTATTGAACTGAATTCGAGTGTATTTTTATGGACTGTCCGTCGCTATATTTATACAGCTTCTCCCACTCCAGTCCGAGAGAGAGTGGTTGAGCATCTCTTTGCTCTCTTTGGTTGCTGTTACACATACATAGGGCGAGCTACCCCTAAGAGGAACAGTTTTAATAGTCATCGACACCAGACAGAAAACATGATTCTATTTTCTAATTCTCAGCCAAATTCTTAATTATTCTCTGGCTAGTCTTATTCTCAAATTCATTCAACAGTGTAAAGTCCTTGCAGTCTGTGTTTCTATTTATTATACAGTGGTTCAGCGCATCTAACCAGTTTATTTCTTACTGTCCTAAATATCTCTCTAATCCTCACTTTCCCCATCCATTATGTTATGATGTAATGGGATCCGAATCATTGAGATTGGTGAGGATCCGAAGAACTTAGTTACTTGCCTACCTAGGCCAGACTAGGGAAAGAGAGATTCTAGGTCCTTCGGATCCCATTACAGATATTTTAATGAAATGGTAGTCGTGTAAGGCTTTTAGCCTAATTCATTAATTCAGATCCATGTTGATTAGGATCTATTAATTTTTTCCAAGGTAACCGGGAGATGTTGGATGCAAAAAAAGGTTTTTAAATTTGTGAGTAACGTTAAGTATATATATATATATATAAATTATATAACTACATGAAAAGACAATTACTCTAATGTAATTGCAGAATAAAACAGTCATAATAACTATAATGCATAATAATTGAATGGAGGAGGGGTGTGCGGGAGCTCATTTTACTTTTCAGATAATAGATGATACTTATTAAATGGTATTTTTCTTCTTTAGCCTTCCTATCCGTCTTTTTTAGTTAAGTCTGGAGAATAAAAAGCAGGAATATTATACTTCGACAATGCAATAAACAGGATAAGTAGGAGTTGGGACCTGGAAATGGGTAATAATAATTATAATGTGCTGCGGGAAAAGATATAATAATAAAATAAAAAGAAAAAAAAAGTAACTGGATGGGATATAAATTGTAAAGTAGTTTTCCTTGTACTTACTCAGGAAAAATATCCACTTTTCTCGGGAAGTGGAAACATTTTCAGTTGTTTTATATTTTATTACTTTCTAAGTAAGAAAAAGTATTGTGTTGTATCAAATTTATTAAATTGAGTTTTACCCGGAAATACGTAATATTTTAAAGTCACTGAGAAAACGAGAAAAAAAAATAGTTGTTAGAAATTGCTCTGTGTGTATGTGTGTGCGTGTGTGTGTTGGCAGGAGAGATTTCAACAAACTCGGAAACTGGAAGAAACTGGAAACTTGATATTTCATGGGAGATCGATCCAAAAATAAAATTTGAGACAATCTGAGTTCATTCACTTTACTCAAAGAATTTTTCTTAATTTCTTCCCAGTTTTTTATAGGAAATGACTTCAAAGATATTGTTTAAACTTGGTATTGGTATTATTAACAGCTACACATTTCTACTTATCTACTTAGTTTTTATTAAATTTTTTTTTTTTTTGTCCAAGAAAATTCATTTTAGGGGATTCTGAGGGGGGGCTTATATATATACATATATATATATTTTATATTGGAGGATATAATATATATATAATATTATTTCTTTATAAAGGATCATAGCAAAAGTACTGACGAAGTTTTAATAGCATACTTTTGTAAATCACCCGGTCGGGGTATCTGTTGCATGCAGTTACTTGGAGAGTAGCTCAGTACACAGCTCAGTACTCCATGCACTTCATCAGAACAGTACACAATACACTTAAACTACATACACTCTACAATTTTGCAGACAAGGACAAACACAGGTCTCCGTCCCTAGTTAATTGGCAAAAGCCAAGGGAGAAGGAAGGGATTAGCTCAGTGGTAGCGTGCTGGACTAGCATCGCGGAGGTCCTGGGTTCAAATCCAGCATGCTGCCCTTAGATTTTTTTTCTTCCTAGGAGCGTCTACAACTCACGGTCCAGTGATGGGCAGTGTTGTGTGTAGATAAAAGAACGCTGCTCGGCGCCCGGCATGCACTGAGAAGGCTCCGGAAGACGCAATAGATCTTTCAGGTCGCAATGTAATATATAATCAAAAACTTAATGTCAAAGGGGGCAGCTTAAAACTCCTTCAGTTAAATTTCAACACCTTTCACTGGGCGGTTTTGAAATTAAAACTTAAGCGTTATGAGAACCTTGCAATTTAGACATGTTATGATGCCCTTATGAGTTTCGGTTTAAGGTTTAAATATGCCGACCCTGTATTTAAAAATATGCAATTTTTCAAAATTTGGGCCATAAAATTTCGACTTGGTAGACCAACTGAGGTCTATTCAAGATTTGATTACCAAAAAATAATAACAATTCAGGAGATCGCAGGTAGGATAAGCTGTAAGCATAAAAAAGAATTTGGAATTTTACAGAAGAAATGTCCCTGAACGCTTGCCGTACACTACGGGGGAGACAAATCCGTCCTAATCCATTTCTGGGATTGCCTGAGTATGGAAGATGAAAAATAGATTCAATACAATCAAAAAAATGGTCATTAGATAGGGAACCTGATCAGTCAAAGTCAAAGTCTTACTTACACCCTAAGTAAGTTTTGCCACCACTTTGTGTGGGATTGTTAGGGTATTTCTTCTAAGAACTGCTTCGCAACAATCGAAACCATTAATTCTATTAGATATTTCAGTTAGATGAACTGAAGTCGCCATCCAAATAACAAGACTTGCCTTTAACCAATCGAAAAGGAATTATTTTCCAACATTATAATGTCCGACCTTACTCCTCTTGACAAACTAGGGAAAAGCTGGGGACATCCTTATTCATCCTCTGTATTCCCACTGATCTTGCTATATTAAAATTCCATCTGTTCAGCTCATTACAAAATCATTTAAATGAAAAATTATTTACAGTGAAGAAACAATAAAAAAAAACATTTAGATAAGTCCTGGAAATATCCAGATCTTGCCTGATCGTTGGAAAAAGGTTATGGAAAACGATGGGAATTATATCATAGATTGAATCAATATTTATTTTAACATCAGAGACTTTTTATTCCATCTAACTATCACTATCAGAACTTTTCCCAGTGTCCCTACAAATATGGTTCCTCCATCTATTAAAGAGTAATTAAATATTTTAAAGATCTGATAGGATTAGAAAAACAAATGGCTTCATCAATTCTTTGAATTTTTTTTTTTTCCTGCAGTTTCCCAATACAGAATATTTTTCATTTTACGCGAATTTCTTTAAACTTAATATATACGTAATATTATAATCCTATCAATTTTATTATAAACATCTAAAAATTGAGTTTACAAGATTCTGGACATGCAGATTCGTTAGGCTTCCCTCTGCAGTGCAATCATTGCAACTGCAAGTGCCACTATCTGCTAGGTTTTAAAGGAATTAAAAATTTTAAAAAAAAAAGAAAGTTTTTTAAGAAAAGTTGTCAAACAGTACTGGAAGAAATTTGGTGAGAGAATGTCGTGTGAGTATTTCACACTTTGGTTTCTGTTATTTGAAGACGGTGTTGGTGAAGAAGTGAATGAAGATGTTATAAGGCTAGCGAAATGCGCATGTCTTCTATATTATTAGGGTTACAAATGGAGGGGGAAATAACTTTTTGCTTAGTAAAAACGTTGTTGATTAAAAGACAACCCAAGATGATTACTTGGCCAACAGTATTTTTTTTTTTTTTTGGAAAATGACAAAGAGAAACTTTATATAAAGAATTATTAAACTGGGTCCTCGTCTAAATTGTGCATTTCAAATGTTCAGTAGAAACATTTTCTACAAATTAGGTTTTCCTCTTTTTTATTTATTTTACTACTGAGTTTGAGTTTGAAATTGAGTTTTCACTGAAACATGTGTTTGGAGATCCCCTAAGTGATAGGAGAAAGTTAGGATAATCTCTGAATATCAAGCTGCATTGAATCAAGCTTTGAATAAGCCATGCTAGAGCTCTGAATTAGTGGGTGAATGTAGGAGAAGATTTAATGGCCTCGCTCAGAAGAGCATGGTAAAGCTGTTCAGGTTAGCCGAACATGCTGGTATAGAAAAGGCGGAAGATTGTCTAAGATGGGATCCACATTACCATTTTGTGGTCCTGAACCAGCAGTAGCCGTGTCACTAAAGCAATTTTGCGAAAGAGAAGTTAAAGAATGGAAGAAAAAGAATTTGGAAAAGAACTGGAGGGACAAGGAGGGATACACGATTTATATCCATGTAACATGATTTATATTGGAGGGGGTAAATTAAATATGTTAATAATTAATTAATTATTACAATTTATATTTGGATCTTCTCAAAAGGGATCTCGTGAGGTCTGTGTTTATCTGAACAGAAGAGGGATAATAAATACACAGATGAATAACTCAAGTAGAAATATATATTATTCAAATAAATAAATAGTTAAAATATAAACATTAGTAATATAAGTTAGTAACATTAGTTACATTAGATACATTTTGGAGGAATTGAAACTTACAAATTACTGGAATCTCCGATTTGAAGGTTGGGCCTTAATCTCTTGACTATGAACACACTTCTTTTCTTAACTAGAAAAATTTGATCTATATATTTCCTCCCTCCACTGAAGAGTAGAAGGAAAGGTAATTCTCTTTTAGTGAACCAAAGGTATTGTACCTTTCTAAATGTTACTTATTGCTTCACCCAACCTTCGTAAAAACCCAATCTTGAGGTTAATATATTTCACTCAATATAAAATCATGATTTACATACTTTTTATTATTATTTTTTCTCCCAATGAGCTGCACATTACACCAGGCTAAAAGATTTATCAAAGATATTCGTAACTGGATACGCTTAGGAAACCAGTCATTTACATAAAACTAAGCAGGACGTCTAGTGTTTTATGAACTTTATGGCTGAATTGTGACGATGGAATTAGAGGAACGGTCTGATACTATCTAGGTCAGTGTTTCCGTTTCGCCAATGCTATATGTTTCGCATATTTGGGAGGGCAGCACTCTCAAGGGAGTGCTTGAAAATAACTTTAAGAAATTGAAGTCAGATCGGTAGATTGCTGGGGGGAGAGTTTTTTATTGTGTGTATGTGTGTGTGCGCGGGGGAGGGGATGAAAGTCATATTGGCTTAGGTCCTGCGCCTTCGGCAACCATTATTATTAATAACAATAAATTAAATATTCTGGAGGCTTCTGCTGGATTTGCGAAGATACTTTTAACTCTCAGTTTTACTTCAGTATAATATACGATTCCATCAGTTTAATAACATTAATATCATTTGTTAAATATTCCACTTTACAGAAAGTTGTCTATTATAATTGTGGGAATTTCGGTGAAAGAAAGCTGTGTGCTTGTGATTGTTTGACCAGACTTTTTAGCTTAGCGTTAGGTTGTGCTATAGACTAAATCATTAATTAAATTTGGAATTCAATGGCTTGAAAATATATTCTTTTATGACAAAATATATTCTCTCTGAACAACTCGAAATGTCTCAGAAACAAATTGTACCGACTAAAAATGTTAGTCATTATTATGTGAAGAACCTACATACAGTAAGTTTAAAACAAATCGACAGCCCAGTTTTTAGAGAAAAGCAAAAGAATAGAAAATAACCGTTCAATTAAATATCGTTTCTGGTTAAGTGATAGCTCGATATTTGGTATTGTATTTTTTTGTGGGATTCCCATATGGTATAATTAAGTTTGAACTATCCCATACAATATAATTAAGTATGAGCTATAGAAATTTTTTTCATAATAGCCTGCCCATATTTAGAATTTCTTGATGAACAGTATGAGATCATCGGTCTGAGGTACAGTCAGAGCACGCGCCCAGATCAGAAGGAATATGGGGTGGAGCCGCTAAGTCTGTGATGACTAAGTTCGTAAGTTTTAAGAATGGGATTGTTCCTATAATTTTAAATGAAAATATAAGCGAGCTAAAATTTGAACTATGGATTAAATTGTACTGAATAATTATTAATGATTATGAATTTTTTGTTTATGAATGCTGACAAAAAATAATTGTGGCAACCCATTTGATTGTAAACAAAATTGTGTAACCCAGATTATATTATGCTTATATATCTGGATGTGTCCGCAATGCTGGATAACATCTGGTATTTTATCCACAGTAGCATGCATATTCCTTCCATTTTGTTCCTGACCGGTATCGGATTTTCATCCATCGTCAGTGCAAATTCACCAAGTTCGTGTAGAGAGTTCACTTCAACGTAATATTTCTGTTACATTCACACTTGATGGTTTGTTGGTTGTATATATGTGGGGAAGTTATAAGGTTATGTTACTATGTGTGTTGTGTAATGATAGTAACATAACCTTATAACCATCCCACATAATACTACCAAACAAACCAACAAGTGTGAGTGTAACAGAAACACTAAGTTGAAGTGAACTCTCCACACAAACTTGGTGAATTTGCTCATTCAGTTTATTCCATAGACCTACAAAGTTTGCAACAGGGGGTTATCTATTGGAATCCATGGACTGTGGAAACATCACAAAGTTCTTCCAATCAAAAACTAAAAATCCCATCGTAGTCCCATTCCACTTGCTTATTTGCAGATAAGACATCCTTTTATCTTTGACTATGGCACACCGAAATTCCTTATCTTCGAACATAGCTCTGGGATGTCCAAGTCAACAGCTTTTGAGGCCATTGAAAAATGACAAGATAAAGAAGCACTTTCTCTCCACATCAGTGGAAATGTGATAGGACTAGGTTCTCTAAGTAACTGTAATGGATACAAGAAATATAAAAATATATTTAATTTGAAAAAAATCAAAATTATGAAAATATGTGACATTCCCTTGCAAAGGACATTTCTGGTAGAAGACCACTATTGTCTTTTAGAGTTCATGAACTTGATAGCATTGTGTACCCCTTCTTCTCACAGGGGAAGATTTGAAATAACAATTAGAAGACTTTCCTTCAGTATAGTTGGTTGTAGACACCGAAGCAGAACACTTGTTTCTCGTTCTCTTAGCATCAGTGCATATTAATAAGTTAATAATTTCCTTGCAAATAACTTTTAGTTATTATTTCAATAGAATATATTTATTGTTAGCAAGAAAAAATAAGAAATGTGTTTGGTGTGATGTGTTGTTGTACGTTGTAGTGGTAGCTTGTGTAGCACGAGCGGGTTAGTAAAAGGGCTTGTAAGTATATATGTTTAAGTGAGTGAAGTATCAGAAATAAGAAAGTAGTTTACCATTGCTAACAATAAATACATTCTATTGAAATAATAACTACAAGTTATTTGCAAGGAAATTATTAACTTATTATTATGCATTGATGCTAAAAGAGCGAAAAACAAGTGTTCTGCTTCGGTGTCTACAACCAACTATATTGAAGGAATGCCTTCTATTGTTATCAGTGAGAAGAAGGGGTAGTCAATGCTATCAAGTTCATGAAGTCTAAAAGACAATAGTGGTCTTCTACCTGAAATGCCCTTTTGCAAGGGAATGTCACATATTTTCATAATTTTGATTTTTTTCAAACTAAATATATTTTTATATTTCTTGCATCCATCACATAACTCTTGGAGAGCCTACTATGCTCACGCACACTGAACCTTTTTGGGAAAGGGAAAAAAGTTAGTTAAGGAGACGATCTGATGGAAAGGTCTGCCTCTTTACGAAATATTACCACAAAATGGACTCCCAACAGATCAGTAAATTCCACTTCAAGGTCGTGGATTTCGAAACTGAAAATTTCTGGCAGAATTCTCTGGAAATGTCAATCGGGAAATCAAATTTGCGCTACCTACTATCCTTCGTTTTTAACTTATGTTGTCAAAAACAAAAACAAAAAACAATGTAGTGGTAGCTTGTGCAGCACGAGCGGTTTAGAAAAGGGCTAGTAAGTATTTATGTTTAAGTGAGTGAAGTATCAGAAATAAGAAAAAGAAAGTCCAAATTGCTTCATACTGAGGAGTAAAATGAATCTTTGATTTATTTCAATTCATCCACTTAGAACTGAATGGACAACTATCAATTCAACACATTTCAACAGGTATAATTTCACTAATTTTACAACATCTTTATTAAATCATATTAATTAAATAATAAAGAGTTATTACCGAGAATAATAAGATAATCCAAAAAGTCATTAATATTATAAATAAAAAAAAAAATATCCGATACAATACACACCAAATAAAAAAATCATTTGAAATATAAATGACACCGTCATTCACATCAGGTTAGTCAATAAATCTAGTGAATAAAAACTGAATTATATTCATATATGACACCTGCATATTAATAATCTTTCCCTATACTTCTATTCACATCAAACTGATGGAATTTGTATGTATTTTTTCCTGTTGTATTTATTAAAAAAAAAAAGAAATAAAGTTATGAAATATACATAAGTTTTTCTCTCACTACTCACGGTCCGAATTGTAAAATTTTCTTAATGGTTGCATTATTTATTTTCCCTTACTCTGTAATCGTACCAAAATTTCTAAATTGAATTTTCACCAAAAACAGATGTTTTGATGTCTTCTGAGTCCGGAAAAATTAGCCCCTCTCTCACTTCTGCCTCTCTTCTCTCACTCTGTGCATCTGCGTAAATATATCTAAACAGAATCCCTTTAAAAATCAAAAAAATCATAGAAAAGGGTCAAACCTGATATTCCCCTTTAGATACATCCATAATCATATCTGACAATAAATTCTTCGTCAAAATCCATTAACTATGGAAGTAGTGCGATTTTATCGGATGCTTATTTTTTTTTTCAGTTTCTCGTGATTTCGCAAGTTTCCCGAGAGTTTTTATCGCATTCCAAGTTCTCTCGCACAATATTGATTTATCTCCGTACACTTGAATTGCGTTCCATTGTCCCGTGATGTAGCCCTTGCAGTAGTTCAAACATGGAGAAGAATTATTGTGATTGGTTCCGCAGAGCTGGAAAGCATTAGAGATATTTTCCGTGATAGCCTGCTTCTTTTTTTTTTGTCATCGACCGGTTTAGGGCGTTCGCCCATCATCAGGATGCTTTTTGCCAAACAGGGTCTAGAAGGCCGAGGTGCTCATGGTGTAGAGAAAGACTGACTATCTTTCACATATTGGAAGGATGTCAAGCAATGCGACACTATAGGGAACACGCAGGCCTGCCATATAATTTGCGCGCAGTGTTGGTACAAGGGTCTTCGGATAAAAAAAATGAGGCTATTTGGTTTTTTTGAAAAGTATTGGATATTACTATAAAGTCTATGCTAGGTTTAATAAAATGGGAGAGGACTATCGAGAACTCTCCCCTCTATGTGAATGTAGTTTGTAGTATTTATTAGTATGTATGTATTTAAGGAAGTGCGGATCTTCTCCGATAGTCAAGCCGCACTAAGGGCTTTGAGTAAGCCTTGGTGGAGTTCGAAATTAGTGGGAGAATGTAGGAGAAGGCTTAACGCTTTGGCTCGGAGGGGTAAGGTGCATCTCTATTGGATACCCGGACATGCGGGAATAGAAGGCAATGAGAGGGCGGATCAGCTGGCCAGGGAGGGTTCATCATTACCATTTTGTGGTCCTGGCCGTTACAAAGACGTTTCGCGACAAACAGATTAGACTTTGGGAGACGAGAGCTTTGGAGAAATGCTGGGGGGACACGCAGGGAAATAAGCAGGTATTATAAAGGCAAGTAAGCAGAGAATTTCGGAGTATCTCCTGTCTCTTAGTAGGACGGGTTTGAGAACCTTGGTAGGGACAGTGACTGGACACACTTGGGTGTCCAGTCACTTGTTTAACATAGGGAGGACGCGGAGTCCCATTTGTCAGAACTGTGATGGCGGAGTTAGGGAAACGGTGTATCACTACTTATGTCGGGGGTGTCCCCGTTTCGCTGAAACTAGGTTTCGTATATTTGGGAGGACACCACTACCGCAGGATTGCCTGGGCGAGTTGGAGTTTAGGGATATCTGGGGATACTGCAGATTAACCGGTAAGTACCGGGGGAGATTAATTAAGGGGTTACGGGGGGTATCGGGGGGATGAGAGCCACTTAGGCTTAGGTCCCGCGCCTTTGGGTACCCGTTTTGATAATAATGTATGTATTTATTAGTACGATCGTATTTATTAGTGTGCATGTATTTACTGGCGCAAATGACTGTGAATGAGTGTAAATAGTGGATATATTGTTTAGATTTAATTCATTTAGGGGTGTAGGAATATTTATAAGAGTACTACACCCAAAATAGATTTAGGAAACTTTAACGGAGAAGAAAATTTATAAAAGTATTTCCGCAACACGCAAATAGCCTTTAGAAAAGAAGAAAAGAAAATATAAAATGAAAAAGAGTTTAGTCTATCTGATAGTAAGTTTAAGAAAATATGAATAAAAAAGTGAAATACAATAAAAAAAGCAGTGTAGATAAGAAACTCAATTAGAGTTTTACCAATAAACTTATTTATCAGTAAGAATACACCATCCAAATGATTTTTTAATAAAGGGATGGCTCAATCAAGATATCCGCACTCCCCCTCGTCGACCGGTTCGATGACGTAAGAGGGGATGCGTCGAACTGTGATCTAAACTGGAAGCAGCACCTACCTTGCTAAACAAGGTATTGCGTTGGTTGACATAAGGTTATGAAGAACAGTGCTATCCCAGCTTTTGAGGACAAAGTTAGAGAAGAAACTGTGTGAGAGGCGCTAATCACCAATGCTGTTGATGCGCCGGAAACAAAACATAGATCTGCACAGAGAAAAATTTAGTTGATACACTCAAACCTGTTATTCTCGTTTAGATACATCCATATCATATCTGACAATAAATTCTTCGTCAAAATCGAAGGCTTATTTATTTCAGTTTCTCGCGATAGTGTGAATCAAATAAACTTGCTTTGTGCAAATCTATGTTATCATACTGTTTGACAAAAAACATCCTAATGATGGGCGAACGCCCGAAACCGGTCGATGACCATAAAAAGAAGCAGGCTATCATGGAAAATATCTCTGATGGAGAATAATTGTTTTAAACACAGGACGGACTGGATAATATTTATTTATTTTTACTGAATATATTTCAACCCCGTTTGCTATAGGCATTTCTCAGTAAGTAACTAGGAAATAATACTTCATCATGGATAATACTTCCTGCATAGTCCGCATTTACGCTTTCCATCGGCTCACTTAGGATTCCCATTCGGCCACCCAGTTTTCGGTGGATTGTTTCTTGTTCATTGGCAACCAAAACAATTATCCACAACTCTCTGTAAATCTGTAATCACGATTCTGGGAGATGTTTGGTCTTCTTAATGCCTTGATGGCTTTCATGAACCTCGTTAAGAACTCTTGCACTTAGAGAAGATGGATTATGTAACATTTTGGTATTTTATCCGTCGTAGCATGCATATTGTTTTTGTTCCTGACCGGTTTCGGATTTTCATCTATCGTCAGAGCAAATTTACCAAGTTCGTGTAGAGAATTCACTTCAACGTTATGTTTCTGTTACACTCACAGTTGTTGGTTCAATTAAATTTGCTCTGACGATGGGTGAAAATCCGAAATCGGTCAGGAACAAAAACAACTATGCATGCTACGACGGATAAAATACCAGATATTATCCAGCATTGCGGACACACCCACATTTTCAACATATAACATTTTTTCCTTAAGAAAAGGCAACCATTGTGCAAGGAAAATCATTGTTGTTTGGTGACCTTCCTCTATGTCCTATAATTAAATGTTCTATGCTGCTATCTTGTGCAGTCTGCTCGGTTAATTCTTTGCCAGTCACAGCAAGTATGTATATCCGTATGTATCACACGAATAGACTTTTCTTTTTTGTGCTTCTTGAAAGCGCATCCGCATTCCCACAGGAGATTATGTGGCGGAGTACTACTTCTGATCGATTTCTTCTCTATAGAGTGCTAATCGTTAAAAATTTCATTTATGTAAAGGAGTGCCTACTTGACAATATAAAGATTGAAGATCTATAATGGTTCTTCTGATTTAAAAGGGAGCTTGCATAATTAAATTAAAGGCCTTGGATAGAAACGTTAATGAAAAATGTTCTTTTTGCTCTAATGATGTTCGTGAGGATTTATACCATTTGCTTGGAGAATTGGTGAGGGAGTCCTACCTCTCCTGGGTGGAAATATTACATTTTTTAAGTGGAAATTGTTCTGTCTACTGTTGATTTTTTGTTTTGTTTATGTAGTGTGTATAATTTTATTATAATTTTTTATCTTTGTATATAGTTTATTGCTTATTTTTTTGTTTTATTTTCTAAATGATTTATTACATTCAATTACATTAAACATTTATTATCCTTACAACTACTTTTTGTATTTAACAATTTTTCTTTCTTTTTCAAATCGTTTTTCAGTAAACTCAAGTAAATGGCTTAGACCATGTTTTCAATAAATTTAATTTTCATTTTCATTATTGTATTATTCTTAACAAAGAATGTGCCTACAATGAAAATCAATTTCAAAAGTTTGACACGATTGCATTACTTCCTCTTACTAGGGGAGTAAGAGAAAGTAGAAAACATTGTTATAATTTTTTAGTGTTATCACATTGGCAGAATAAAACAGAAAAAAAAAAAAAAAAGATTAGGAACAGTGTTGTAAATCTAGATTCCCAATGGAGTTAAAAAATTTCCCTACACATGCACATGTCACAACTTTCTAAAATGGAACACGAATTTCATCAATAATTCCTAAACAAATGGTTTATTCAAGTGTAAGTTTCTAGCTAACGTGTAGATATACATATATGTATATATTCTTGTTTAATTCCAGCCGAATCCACCGTAAATCCTTGGTGGCCTACTTTTTTTTTTATTTATTTATTGGATGACACGCTGCAACAATCCCCCGGTAGTGTTATTTTTTTTATTATTCATTATTTAACGTTCACTCTTTGTTTGCACAATAGCTGGCTGGACAATGTAATAGATCTGTTATAGACAAAGTAATTATAGACAATTACTTTGTCAAATACAAAGTATATTTTGGTTATTGACACTTCAGGGTAAATGGAGGTTTTATAAAAATAGAGTTGATCCTAATATTCATAAGCAAAATATAGAACACATTTTTGGAGAGACTTTAAATAAAAATTAGATCAAAAAGTAGGGAAAATTGTTATTTTTTATGATTTTTTTTTTTTAAAGGCATCTGTGGTTTTTGGAGCCCGGAGACTACTCAGTGCACTGCCGGCCTCTGGACAGTATTCGCTCGTTACAGATAACACTATCCCATCACCAGACAATAAGCTGTAAGAGGCTCCTAGGAAGAGAAAATCTAAGGGCAGCACAGCTGGACTCGAACCCGGGACCTCCGCGTGGAAGTTCAGTACACTAAACACTTTCCTATTCCCTTCCCTATGAATTATTTTGTTCGTACATAGATATAAACTCTAGCTTATGAATATTATTTAACTTTTTTCTTCTTTTTTTAATATATTTTCTAATTTTTGTTTGCTCCCTCCCAATATATAGCATTTCCCATTTTGAATTTATATGATTATATTAAGCATTGTTGTTCAAATATTAATTTTTTCTGAATGGAAGTGGATCAGCTGTACTGCAACAGTTGGTGCTGTAACTTTTATTTTATGCTTGTATACTCAATATTTTTTTTTGTTTGGTTTTTCTGGTTTGATATTCGTAATTGTATTTAAGTTGTACCAGATTTCTGTAGAAAGAAACTACAGTGAAAAACGTTTAACACGAAACTGAGAGGACCGAAATATTTTTTCGTGTTTAACGATAAAATAGCGATTTGTTTTCGTCCCGATTTCTCTGCCATTGTACTGTAGATGTAAAAAAATAAGTTTATGTATTGAAATTACAAAAAAAAAAAAACACAAAATTCACTAATTTTTAACATAAAATTCACCGAATTCGAAAACTAACTGAAATGTTTTAACAATGGCAGTGCCGCCTTTACCTAACTCAAAGATAAGCGGAAACCTAGCTACAGTGGCAGCCATGTTTTTTTTTTGTTCCATTTAACGTAAAAAAATAAGCCAAAAAATCTGCGAGACCATGTGACTTGTAGGAAACAGGTATATTTTATTCGTCCGGGAAATGAAATCTTTTCGTGTTAAGCGGTTTTTGTTTCGTGTTAAAAGAAAAAGAAATATATGAAATTACATGGTGTTTTGCCGGGGGACCGCAATATGATTTGTGTTGACCGATTTTTCATGTTAAGCGTTTTCGTATGAAACGTTTTTCACTGTATTTCTTAAATCTCTTATTCTATTAAGGGACTACGTATATATCTGTTAAGGGACCAACGAATGCCATGCCATTTGTTAGATTTGTAAAATTTGACCCGGAACAAAGACAGGGTGCCGACTACTATTGCTAATGTATAAAATGGCGACTATGTAGTGGAATCAATTGTCGTGATTCCTGAGGTATGAAGTTAGATGTCTTGAAGAGGTATTTATTAGGCGGAAGTTAGTTTAGAGAGTTATCTTGAATTATTAACACTGAAGTTATAAAACTAGAATATATTTTAACAATAATTTGAATGAGCCTAATGGTTATATAATTAACAAATTTTATAGTTTGTGTACCAAATTTAATGAAATTCGTCGAAAGCTGAAAAAACTGTCCAGTAAAAGCGCACTTCCGGTTTACTAATTTTCTTGAAACTTGGAATTTTGGCCATCTATTTATTTCTAATTAATTTTGTTTGGATGATAGAATTGTGGACGATAGCACTTTAGAGAAAAACATAATCCCACTCCTCCTCCAAAACTGCCCTTAAATGAATTTTCGCAGAGAAATGTTTTAAATAAAAGTTGTAAATCTTTGTATGTTTAGTTTATATATGTAGTTTCAATGAAATCGTCGGAGACATTTTTGAGAAAATCGCGAAAAGTGAAAAAATCATTTATAAAGTGGTAATGTAAAATCACTTCCGGTTATCCGATTTTTTTTGACACTCTGAATTTCAACAACATATTCAATTCTAATTAACATATTTAGGTAGGAGGGTAATGTCAGTCGCCCAATCGTTATACCAAATAAATGCCTGTTCCCGCTAAATGACTGACAGTCGTCGCCTAAACACGCCCAGTACCTATATACAAGACAGTAGATGGCAGAGACTATCTAAACTCTACTGCGCAGCAAGAAGCCGAATGGCAGCTTTGGAGGCATTGTAAAAAAAAAATTATTTAGGCGATAGAACTGTTTGATAAACCGAAATAGCGCTTTAGATGAAAACCTATCCCAACCCCTCCCCCATAACTGCCCTTAAATTAATTTTCTCAGAGAAAAGTTTCAAATAAAAGTTGTAGCTCTTTGTATGTGTAGTTGAAATAAGAAGTTTGAAGAAAATCGTCGGAGCCATTTTTGAGAAAAATGCAAAAAAGTAAAAAAACCAACAAGTGAAGTGGTACTTCCGGTTGAGGAATTAAGACAGATGACCCACTGTCAGATGCCATAGTGATACCTAAACGGAATATCAAGTTTGAATTTTCTGCGGTTTTTCGTTTTTGAGCTATGCTGTTTACATTTTGGTCTCAGGGGACCTCAAACTGGGAATTTCGGGTGGAAACTCGATATCGAAAATTTGACACGATTACAATACTTCCTCTTAGTAGGAGTAAGAGAAAGTGAAAAAGTTGTCAATTTTATATTATATTAATAAGAGAAAGGTTTGTTTTTGTCTTTACATTTAATATTCATTTAATTATTTCAACATTATGAAGGCATTCTTCATGTTAAGGTATCTAAAAGAGTACTTCGTCATGCGTCAAAGATTATGACTGTTAAGTGTAAAGAATAGTGTCTTGGCTGTGGAAACTGAATGAGTATACAAAAATAGATATAACAATGAAGCACCTATAGAGCAAAAACACTTGTCTTTTATGATCTCTAAAATATGACATAAAAGTATTATTTCACACTAGATGGATTTATTTGAATGGTTATAATCTGAAAATCCATATAACAAGATCACTGAAGTACAGTATGACTAGAAGCTGGAGAAAGACAAAATGGCCAAAGTTATACGGACAATTCTTTTTAAGTTGACAGCATCTTAACTGAAGATTTAAGAAGTTGGAAACAAATCTTAATGTAGGACAATATCCGTTATAACCGTTAAGAAGTAGGCTTTTATATAGAAGAACACGCCAAAATTTTCTAAGGATTAAGACATTTCCTTAAATTATTTTATTAAGATGATTTGTTGATTGTATGATGTGATTGTATGATTTGTTCCTGTGGACATTTGCAACTGGAACAAATTTTTACAAAGCTAAATTAAATGTTTTCTTAAAGAAATGCTAATGCTTGAACAATTAATTCTACTAAGACTGCGAATTTCCGTAGGTCTAAGAAATGGATGATTGATAGATAGATGAAATTCTGTATTTATGCCAAATTACATATTACAGGTGAGATTACAAGTGATATTATTATTATTATTATTATTCTTAAAGTATAAAAGTTATTAAAAATATGAATAAAACATAAGTAAATAAAACACCAATTACAATCCATTCCACTATATGTACTCGTATATACGCATACTACTCATTGATTATGAAAGACCTGATCTTTAACATCTCAATCATAAATTTGCACAATTTTCCCAATGGTATTTAGATTTTATCACTAGCAAGGTTGACAAATCAGCACTTTGTGAGAGAAAAGGTTGCAAATGATACCTTCTAACCGCGTCGTACCCTGGACAGTGGAATATAATGTGTTCCATGTTTTCGGGCTCATTCAAGTTACAAACGGTGCAGGGTTCATTACTATTGATTAAATGCGATCCACAATGTTTACTCCAGAGTTTGATTACCTTATCAGACGAAATTCTTAATTGGCTAACCAGCCTTATTTTATCTATGTAACTATTATAACATAAATATTGCTCCATGACACCTAACTAACTGACTAATATTTCTATAAATAATCGAGTAACTTGAATTAATAGCTCTTTGTATATCGAGAGATATCAAATGATTTCTCCATTTCTCTAATAAATCTGGTAATTTCTTTGTAATATGTCCATGATCGTTACAATAGACAATATTAGTCTCACCAATAACACTGAGCCAAACTCCAACTGTTTGAACCAATTCCATTCTATATTTCTATTCACACATTGCTGTCAAGAACCTTCAACCTATTAAAACACAGTTTTGGAATTCTTTTCTCATCCATATTAACTAGTCTGATCCAATAGGACAAACATTTTTTAAACACTACAACACTCAATGGAGCTCGCCCAGTTTCCAAACGCACCATATAATCAGGGGTGTTTCTTGGCCAACAAAAGAGCTGCTTACAGTATCTAACTTGAGCTCTTTCTATTGTATTAAGATATTCTGAAGCCCAGATTTTCTAAGAAATGGATGTTAGCACAGGATCAGCAATTTGAACATAACGCAATAATACGCTCTGAAATGAGATCCCTTATGCGTAACTTGACATCGATCGTGGAGAAATATCAAAAAATACATTCAAAGATTTAAACAAACTTCACACGAATAGAATATGGACTTCAGATCTTATTTGTAACCTACGTATGTATACTGAGTAGACATTGAAAGATTTTGTCCCAATTTGGATATATGAAATGTTTTATGTTTTTTAATGTTTTTATCCCTGGCAAGCAATTATCCTGAATACAATTTTTCTGTGGTTTTCAAAAAATAATATTTTAATGTTAACATAAAGTTTTTACTGTCT
The DNA here is from genome assembly GCA_011037195.1 of Triatoma infestans. Taxonomy (NCBI): domain Eukaryota; kingdom Metazoa; phylum Arthropoda; class Insecta; order Hemiptera; family Reduviidae; genus Triatoma; species Triatoma infestans. The sequence continues at coordinate 86,264 of JAAEAF010014561.1, forward strand.
GTACTCCTAATAAGGAGGAAGTATTGTAATAGTGTCAAATTTTTTATGTAGAATTTTCACCCGAAATACACGTACGTTTTAACGTTCTCTGAATCCAAAAAAGTGGTTTGTAGACAATGGTCTTGTGTGTGTGTATGTATGTATGTGAACAGCATAGCTCAAAAAGGAAAAATCGCAGAAAGTTCAAACTTGATATTCCGTTTAGGTATCACCATGGAATCCGACAGTAGTTATCTGTCAAAATTCCACGACAGGAAATACCACTTTACTCAGTGGTTTTATTCACTTTCAACGCGATTTCTTCAAAAATGGCTACGACGATTTTCTTTAAGCTTGATATAACCAACTACATATACAAAGATCTACAACTTTTCTTCAAAATATTTCTTTGAGAAAATTCATTTAATGGCACTTCTGGGGGGAGTGGTGGGGTTAGGTTTTCTGTCAACTAAATAATATTAATTAGAATTAAATATGTTGTTAAAATTCCGAGTTTGAAGAAAATTGGATAACCGAAAGTGCGTTTTTTTCTGAAATGTATTTTTCATTTTTCTTATATTTTCTCTGAAAACGGTTCCAACGAGTTTTCTTTAAACAAGGAATGGGAACTTCACGTATAAAGAGCTACAACTTTTATTTAAAACATTTCTCCTCGTAAAGTCATTTTGGTGATAGGGCGGGGTTACATTTCCCTCGAAAGTCCTATCATAGATGATTACACAATCCTATCATCCAAACAGAATTAATTAGAAATGAATAGATTGCTAAAATTCCGAGTTTCAAGAAAACTAATAAACTGGAAGTGTGTTTTTACTGAACAGTTTTTTTTCGGTTTTCGAGGAATTTCATTAATTTGTTATACTAACTATAAAATTTGTCAATTACAATTTTGAAAACTGGAGTAAGAGAAAGTTGTGTAAGTGTTTCACACCCGATTTTTATTTTACTTTCTCGTACTCAAGTAAGAAGAGGAAGTCTAGCGATCGTAACAAATTTTTGAAATTGAGTTTTACCGGAAATACATGTATTAAGTTTCCCTGAGTACTAAAAAAATTTTTGAGCGAATTATCTGTGTTTTTTTCTTTGTGTAGAAACAGAAACTAAAGCTTTCCACCAAAATACCACTTCAGTACAATGTATGGTTCTGGCAACTATATAATTTAGAAGCAATGCTTAAAGTTCCTAATTACAGATTAAGTTTTTGAGTTGTTTTTTTTTTTTTTTTTTTAATTTTCTCGAGAATGTCTACAAACCATTTTCTTAAAAACCTGCAATACTAACTGCACAGACGTAAACCTATCAGTTTTATTTGTAAGATTATTTCTGGATAAACTGGTTCTAGAAGATTCTGAATTTCTGAAGTATTTGCGATTTCAAATTAAATTTCAAATGTGTTTGTACAATGTTATTGACACTCTCTTCTGGGCTACAATATAATCACTTCTATACTTGCCTCGATAGCTACTCATCCCACCACCTCTAAATTTATTTTAGAACAGTTGATGAAGATTTATAGTTTTAACCGAAATTCATTATTTAATATATAATTGGGATACGATCACAACACTCCCTCTAATGAAGTAATAAGAAGATGGAAATAACAGAAATGGTTTGTTTTAGAAGAGAGATAACATTGTAAGCTGCATTGTAAATGGAGTTTCATAGCAAGTTCCCAGGGCTCTTTGTAATCTGTATTAATATCCATTAAACCTGTTTTGTATATAACAAACAAGAATAATGATGCTTGCAAACTAGTTTGAAAGTATCTTCAGATCATTTTGCTTAGTGACATCCCATCATGTATGAGATAAGAGCATGAAGTTTATACACCCACTCACTTATCTTCCTAGTTACAATATTCAAATCTTTCATTTAATTGCTTCTTTTTTTTTTTTGATGATAAATATAGAACTGAATTATTTTATATTTCTATTTTTCTTTTTTTTTTTGTTTCTCTTTTTCATTTGAAAACAGGAGATTAATGATCATACCCAATACTTATTAAATTAAGGTAAAACCACTTATAAATATACACTCGTACATATGAAATGTTTATCTTGCTTCTAGTTGCACGTTTCCCAAAAGATTGTATTACGATTTGATTTAGTTATTTTATTGTCACACTTTTTTAGCAAGAAAATTCTCAAACAATACAAACAATAAAGATAATGATGGACTTCATATGCAGTCTCTACCATAAATATGTGATGGATGCAAGAAACTTGAAATAATATTAAATTATAAATAAATCGAAATTAAGAAAATGATTGACATTCCCTTGCAAAAGGACAAGACCAGGTATACAAGTCCAGTTAATCGTACGGTTCAAGAACATTTATGGCATTGTACTACCCCTTCTTCTCACAGGGGAGGCACTAAACGGACAAAAGAGAAGATTATTTTTAAAGACAGACCTGTGCTACAAATCAAAGTGGAAACATATAGCAGTATTACGTTATAAGAAATTATTATAAGCTATTGTGATTTTCAAAGTACTTAATTTCTCTTAGAATTTAATATATTTAAGTTAATCAACCAGTGTGTTCTTAATTATTCTTACATTCTATCTCAAGCAAACATACAAGCCCTTTTCGCTAAAACGCTCACGCCACAAGCTACCTACACACAAACATCACCAATTACTTTACATTGGTGCCAGCTGTTTGGGATATTTTCAACCAGAATCCACAGATTTACAAGTGCGTAAAAATTTCAATTTCATAATTAAACAAATTATCCATCAGATAATTTGATTGTTTTAATTATTTTCTCGGCGGAAATAATATTTCAATTACATATTTCCCATTATTGAATTTCTAGTGAGTTTCATTTTTAAATTTTTGTAATTGTACCACTTGTACCTCAATCCCTTGTGAATTTTGAATTTATGAGTATACTTAATAGTTCCCAAATTATAAAGATATTACGCGATAATAACCTTTCTGTTGGAGGCAATTTAATCCAGCTACGTAGACGTCTTTCTGTTGGAGGCAATTTAATCCAGCTACGTAGACGTCTTGAAAAATAATCTTCTCTTTTGTCCTCCCCTGTGAGAAGAAGGGGTAGTACAATGCCATAATTGTTCTTGAACCGTACGAGTAACTGGACTTGTTTACCTGGTCTTGTCCTTTTGCAAGGGAATATCAATCTTTTTCTTAATTTCGATTTATTTATAATTTAATATTATTTCAAGTTTCTTGCATCCATCACAAATATCTGGCATGAAACACTAGTACAAATTTCTCTAATTGGAGTTAATTTG